>WHUY01000150.1:0-62156 GCA_015179035.1 Tirmania nivea
TACATATTTACCTTTAACTGGCCAATACAAATTAGTAACATATCATTCCTTCTTACATTCTACAGTCACCATACATTGTAGTTATTATAGTGCTGCCAGTCAATGTTTATTAGTACAAATCAGCAGGAGAGCGAAGAGGGTAGCAACAGTTAGCAGGGGAGTGAAGGGGTAGCACAAACTAGCCGGGGAGTGAAAGAAGTAGTACAAATTAGCGCGGGTGCGAAGGGAGCAGCACTAGCTAGTAGAGGGAGTAGAGGGGCAGCAGTAATTAGTAGGAGAGTAAAAGAGATAGAACTAATTAGTAGAGAAGCGAAGGAGGTAGCAATAGCCAGCGGAGGAGCGAAAGAGTAGCAAGAACTAGTCGGAGAGTGAATAGGGTAGCACAAATCAGCAAAAGAGCGAAAGGGGTAGCACTAGCTAGTAGAGGAGTAAAGAGGTTATACTAATTAGCAAGAAAATGAAGGGAGCAGTACTAATTAGTAGGGGAATGAAGTAGATAGTACTAATTAGCAGAGGAGCGAAGGGGGTAGCAACAGCTAGTAGGAGAGCGGAAGGGTAGCATAACTAGCCAGAGAGTGAAAGGGGTAGTACTAATCAACAGGACAGTGAAGGGATAGCAATAGCTAGTAGAGGAGCAGAGAGGTAATATAAACTAGCCAAAGATTAAAAGGAGCAGCATCTAATTAGCGGTGTAGCGAAGAGGTAGCAGTAGCCAGAAGGGGAGCGAAAGGGCAGCACTAGCCAGCTCCGATACGGCTTATGATATATACAATATTTGCTTCTTCCCTAGGCTGGATATTCAACCTGCTATATTCTCACTCCTCAGCTAGAAGTTTAATATACAATATAAGCAATATTACCTATTTCTTAGCATAAAATATGGCCCTTTAGCTATATGGCTATTAACTATGCTTATATTTACCTTGAACTGGTCAATTACCTATGTTTACCTAACTACTAATACAGATTAGTAATTTATTAGTATTATGTCATTCCTTTTATTATAATGCTTATATTCTACAGTCACTATATATTGCAGCTATCACAGTACAGTCAGCTTATGCCTATTTCTTTATGAGTATCTACTTCTCCTTAGGGGGAGGGAAAGAAGTAGCATAAACTAGTGGGGGAGTGAAGGAGTAACACTAATCAGCAGGGGTCGAAGGGGGCAGTACTAGGTAGCTACAGAGCAAAGGAGCAGCACTAATCAGTGAGGAAGTGAAGGGGATAGTACTAGCTAGTAGTAGAGCAAAGAAGTAGTACTAATTAGCGGAAAAGTGAAAGGAGTAGTACTAGCTAGCAGTAGAGCAAAGGGGTAGCACTAATCAGCGGCAGAGTAAAAGGACAGCACTAATCAGTAGGGAAGCGAAGAGGGTAGTACTAGCCAGCGGCAAAGCAAAGAGGAAGCACTAATCAGCAGGAGAGCAAAGGGGGTAGCTCTAGCTAGTGGCAGAGCAAAGAAGCAGCACTAATCAGTAGGGGAGTGAAAGGGGCAGCACTAGCCAGTGGTAAAGCAAAGAGGCAGCACTAATTAGCGAGGGAGTGAAGAGGGTAGTACTAGCCAGTCATAGAGGAAAGAAGTAGCACTAATCAGCGGGGGAGTGAAGGAGGCAGTATTAGCTAGTAGCAGAGCAAAGGGGTAGCATTAATTAGTGGCAGAGCAAAGGGGCAGTACTAATCAGTAAAGGAGCGAAGAGGGTAGTACTAGCTAGCTATAGAGCAAAGGAGCAGCATTAATCAGTAGTAGAGCAAAGAAACAGCACTAAGCAGTGGAGGAAGGAAGGAAGTAGCACTAGTCAGCTATAGAGCAAAGGAGTAATACTAATGAGTGGAGGAGTAAAAGGGGCAGCACTAGTTAGTGGTGGAGTAAAGAGGCAGCACTAATCAGTAAGAGAACGAAGAGGGCAGCACTAATTAGCAATGGAGCAAAGGGGCAGTACTAATCAGTGGCAGAGTAAAGAGGTAGCATTATAGCAGGGGAGCGAAGAGAGTAGCACTAGCTAGCAGCAGAGTGAAGGAGCAGTACTAATCAGTAGAGGAGCAAAGAGGGTAGCTCTAGCCAATGATAGAGTAAAGGGATAGCATTAATCAGCGGGGGAGCAAAGGAGGTAGCACTAGCCAACGGCAGAGCAAAGGGGTAGTACTAATCAGTGGGGGAGTGAAGGGGATAGTACTAGCTAGCAGTGGACCAAAGAGGCAGCACTAATCAGTAAAGGAATGAAGGAGGTAGTACTAGCTCGCTACAGAGCAAAGGAGCAGCACTAATCAGCAAGGGAATGAAGAGAACAGCATTAGCCAGTGGTGAAGTAAAGAGTAACACTAATCAGTGGAAGAGTAAAGAGGTAGTACTAATCCATAGGGGAGTGAAGGGGGCAGTACTAGCTAGCGGCAGAGCAAAAGGATAGTACTAATCAGCGGGGGAGTGAAGGAGATAGTACTAGCCAGCCGCAGAGTAAAGAAGCAGCACTAATTAGTAGAGGAGGGAAGAGACATTACTAACTAGCCGTACTTCCATGTATATATATCCTCATATTTTAGTACTTTCTTTTAATTAAGTAAGCCCTCATTATAAGATATATCTCGAGCCTACTTACATCTATACCCTATTGCTATTTCTATATCTACTGCTATATCTATACCCACTGCTATTTCAAACTTGATCCAGACTGCATTCCTTACATGGGCACAGTCCAATCAGAATCGTATCTAGTTTGGAATCAAGCAGATTAATAAGTATATAGCTTTCTTATCCTTTCTAGATAGAAAGTTATATACAACCCAAGATAAAGAGGCAAAACAATAGTAGTATAATTGGAAGCATAATACTCTTGCCTACTTTGAGCTTATTAATAGGGAACTTTTTCAGAAAGTAGAAGGAGTCTTTCAACTACAATAAATTCTTTCTATAATATATTGTAGTATTAGTACTAATTTATTTATTGCTAGCTAAGTCATTATATTAGATCAGGTATACCAGATAGTTTTAAAGTACCATGAATATTACTAGTATATAGGTTATAAAAAAATATTTGATCTAGTTAAAGAACGTTTTTATGGTATTTCATGACAAGAGTTTATTTGGTTATTATAGCATTGTAGCATCTGTATTTGAAGTCGATTATCTAATATACAAGCTTCACTAGAACCAATTTAATCTAACTATACTCTAGAGTGAGTGTAAATTGATTTAGTGGATATATGAACAGTACTATATAATGTAAAGTATTGGATCTTATATATTAAGGATCACTTCAACAAGTATTCCTAGATCTACCCTCTACTTAATAAAACATCAGTGACTATTGCTGAGTAGATTGGCTTTTGGCTAGGTAATGTTGGGGTTCCTCAAATATTGCAATGTGATAATGAGATAGAGTTTAAATATCACGAGTGTTGATACATACCTAGAATACCTTTTAGAATAGGAAACTACAGACTAGTGGGGTAGCTTCCTAAGTACCGATAGTGTACTATACTAAGGAGGGAAGTGTCATCCAAGTTATCTAATAATAGGTAATGTAACGATATTACCTAGAGACTAGATAATATACTGGAGGTAGCAAAGGACCTCCTCGGATCAAAAGGCTATACATACTATCGAGTATGAGACGAGATAGCTAGGTCGTGAGTGGCCAAGGTAAGTGGGGGTGACCAACTGCAATGCAGTTGGTCAGTCGATGATCGAGGGAATCGACTCAGCACCTACACCTATAGAAAGCCTTCCGGAGGAGGCTCTAGTATCCCGAAGCGGGTATTTAACTATATCTACTAGAGACGGAATTCTATCCTCACGGATATCACACAGAATAGTAGGAAGCAATTGCTTAATATTATTTCATACTTGTGAATAATATCTTATTACTTTATTCTACGGCTGTGACTGAGTACCCTTGTTATACTATAATATTAAGTACTACTACTACTTAATATCTTTATTCAGAATATCTGCTCCTCTCCAAATCGAATGGGAGAAAGAACCCATCACCATCCCAGATAACACTAAAGCGCTTGTAGTCTAATGACCTCATGAGCTTGCCAAAAAGATTCTAAGCAAGAATGTCGATATACTAGAAGAGAAACCTATGAAGATAGATGAGTTCTGGACATAGTTCCAAACTGGTATAAAGGCGTTCTTAAATGAGTGGTTGGAAATAGTCTAAGCTCGAGCGCACCAGCTAGAAGAGGAAAATAAGGTTCAGTTTCACTATCTTCAGATGGCAACTCAATATATAGTACAAACTACATTTGAGATGAAGTACTCCCTCGAACAAGCTCTCAAAACTTACATAGCACTAACAGAACCTGATAACATGGATTAGCAATAGGACCCACCTGCAAAAGAACTCCCATACCTAGACAAAGTGCTAGAGCAAGAGGTTAAGGATAGGAAAAGAATAGAAAAGCATGAGGACTCAGACGATACATTCGATCGACAGCAACGGAGATGTAGAGGAGGCACTCTACCACCTTCCCTCCCCGGAAGTCAGGCAGGATTCACTCCGGGCTCTAGCAGGCCTAGAGGAACTAGCTTTGGCAGAATACCACCACCACTACCACCAAAAGGAAAAGGTAAGGCAACTGTGGGTGGTGGAGACAGTGACCCCTCTAGTGAAGAGGATAAACCTGCACTGACCCTAAAGAAGAAGAAGAAAACTACTGTGGCACAAGCGACACAAGAACTTCTGGAAATACTTGTCAAAGTGGTATCCAAATTAAAAGAACCAAAGCCAGAAGCCCCTAAGCCCAAAGCATTCAAAGGAGATCTGGAGGACCTTGAGAGATTCATCTAGGGACTTAAGAATATATAGGCAATTGAGAAGAAAAAATATCGAGATGACTTAGTCAAGATTCGATATACCACTAACCTCCTAGAACGACCAACTAGTACTAAACATCGAGATCCAGTATAGTGGTATGAAGCTTACCACCCCAAAATCGATCTTGCAGTAGTATGAAGACTTCCAAGTGGCCTTCGAACAGTACTAGATCCTAGTTGGGCGAAGTGGGAAATATTTGTGGAGGTTTTCCAAAGTTCTTTTAGGACAAAAGTGGGTAAGGAACAAGCAGTAACTGACTGGCTAAACCTCTGACATAGTAGCTCCATCAATGAGTACCTAGATACCCTCATGAATCTTATGTGGAAAACTGGGTACCCAGAAGAGGTAGCTAAGGACAAGCTAGTATGGGGACTGAATAAGGAAGTCGGATTAGTATAGGCTCAGACGCCCAATAAACTCCGACTCCTTAGTAAACAAATAGCAATGATGTGGGATATCGGCCATAATTTAGAGAATTTCCACTATCTCTAAGGCAAGTCCTGGAAGAAAGGGACTAGTAGAAAGAAAGAAAAGATCAAGGGATGAAAGGATAGTGAGAGAACTAAAGGAAATAGGAAAAAGAGAAAGAAGGATTAGGGTGGAGATTTTAGGGACTGAAAATCAGAATTGGCGGGTATCCCTAGTGAGGTCATTGAAGAGTAGAAGAAGTCTAACTCTTGTCTAAAGTGTGGCAAAGAAAACCACAAGTGGTTCGAGTATTAGAGAAAAGATCCAGTCACCTTCAAGGTTGCTAACATGAGCAAGAAATCCTAGACTAAGGGAAGGAAAGGGGACAAGAAGAATGACAAGGAAGAGGTCAAGATCTCGGCAGTAAATAGGATAGTGGATGAGTATGGAGGAAAGATTATTGAATTGGCAGAAGATAGTGATAGGGATTATTGTTTGTTAAGATAATTGAAAAGGAGTCAATTAGGACTCGAAGGATTTTTTATTATACTTAAGTTCAATTAATATATTCGTTTTCCCTCTCTTAAGCAAGTGCTACTGAGGATGGCTTGAGTAGCCGAAACGTCTGCAATGTATAGCACAATTCTTAATTACTACAACAAACTGACAGAAAACCCCATTAATCATACTTGACCAAGCGGACACCTTATATTTTCCTAAGAAGGAAGTATCATAGTTAAGATGAAGCGAACTCACCAACAAATATCTAAAGGCCTCCCCATCCATGGAGAAAGGCTTCTAATCGAAGCTATCCTAATGATCCAAGAGCGAAAAATACCCTGCAAATTACTATTAGATTGTGGAGCGACAGGCCCCATACTTCGTAATAAGTTTGTTTGTAAGTTCGAGATCCTTGTGAAGAAGCGCCAAAAACCTATACAGATTCAGAGTACTAGTCAGCAGCCAATCCCAGGAGCCAGTGTGCACTATATACAACCGCTAGGCATTGATATAGGAAAATACTCTGAGTATATAGTCTGAGAGGTTGGACAAATCGAGGAAGGGATTGATGGGTATTTACCTATCACGTGGCTTACGAAACATAAGCCTGATATAGATTGGGAAAAAGGTACACTACAGTAAAGAAGCAACTACTGTAAGCATAATTGCCTACTTAAGGAATTCAAGGTCAAGCTAGTTGATGAATTCCAATTACAGAAGGAGGTCAGGAAAGACCCCTTCGCACAAGTAGCCAGCTTAACCTAGTATACAGATGATGGGCAGGATGTTAAGATATTCTTTTCTGACCAATATCATGAGTGGGCTTATCTCTTTAGTAGAGAACAAGCTGTGGAGTTGCCGCAGCACTCCAAGTTTGATCACGTTATCAAACTAGTGGCTGGAGTAGAAGCCCCTTATAGACCACTATACCCGTTCTCCGAGCAAGAACTAAAAGCGCTCAAAATATGGCTGGATAATCAGGTAGCAGTAAGAAAAATTGTAAAATCCCAATCATCAGCAGGAGCACTAATCCTCTTAGTATGAAAGACTGATGGCACCTACCATCTTTGTGTCGATTACCAAGCACTCAACAAAGTCACAGTGAAAAACCGATACCCCTTACTACTAATGACCGAACTTAGACAGAGGTTGAATAATGCTAAGTTATTCACTAAACTCGACCTAAAAAATGGCTACTATCTAGTACAGATGTCAGAAGAGAGTGAGGAAATGACAGTGTTCTATACTCGGTTTGGACTATACCATTGGCGATAGTGTGCGCCACGGGGCGAGTCAGTTCGAGTTTATGGCCCTGACAACTCGTTCGGTATTCACCTCGCCTCGGTTGTCACTAGCGGCAACTCGCCTCGGACCGACTTGCCGAGTATTCGGTGATCGACAGAATACTCGCCAAGCCTCTACACTAACCTCCTTTATGCTCGGGCATCTGCCAAGCCTAGTCATTTCCCACCCTTACTGGCAGTGCATATAAATAATAGGTAACGAGTGCTAACAATAACAGCGAAATAGATGACAGTATAAGCCATACGTGACATTACAGGCACTCGGTAATACTACAGGTAATCCGTGACAGTAGAAATGACCATGACACTACAGGCAATCCATGACAGTAGAAGCAACCGTGACAGTACAGGCAATCGGTAACAGGAGAAGCCACCGTAACAGTACAGGCAATCAGTGACAGTAGACGCGATCCATGATAGTACGGACGTGACAGCACAGGTAATCGGTAACAGGAGAAGCGACCGTGACAGTACAGGCAATCAGTGACAGGAGAAGCGACCGTGACAGTACAGGCAATTCGTGACAGGAGAAGGGACCGTGACAATAGAGGCAATCGATGACAGTAGAGGCAATCGATGACAGTAGATGCGATCTGTGACAGTACAGACAATCCGTGACAGTAGAAGCGACCGTGACAGTTCAGGCAATCGGTGACAGTAGACGCGACCGTGACAGTTCAGGCAATCGGTGACAGTAGACGCGACCGTGACAGTACAGGCAATCAGTGACAGGAGAAGCGACCGGGACAGTAGAGGCAATCGGTAACAGTAGATGCGATCCGTGACAGTACAGACAATTCGTGACAGTAGAAGCGACCGTGACAGTTTAGGCAATCGATGACAGTAGACGTGATTGTGATAGTACAGGCAATCAGTGACAGGAGAAGCGACCGGGACAGTAGAGGCAATCGGTGACAGTAGATGTGATCCGTAATAGTACAGACAATCCGTGACAGTAGAAGCGACCGTGACAGTTCAGGCAATCAGTGATAGTAGACGCGACCGTGACAGTACAGGGAATCGGTGACAGTAGGAGCGATCCCCGACAGTACAGGCAATCTATGATAGTAGAAGCGATCCGTGACATTATATGCAATTCGTAACAGTATAAGTCTATGACAACGCAGGCTAGACAGAGCGAAGGAATGAGAAATATAAAATAAAAGGCTTGGCGAGTATTCTGTAGATCACCGAGTTGGGGCGAGTCGAGTTGAAGCATCGAAAAGCCGACTCGGCGAGTTGTCGACGGACGAAAACTCGTTCGCCGAGTCGGTTCTTGGCGAGGCGGGGCGAGTTGTACTCGCCCCGTGGCGCACACTAATTGGCGAGTAATGCCCTTCGGATTATGCACCGCCCCTGCTACCTTCCAGGCCATGATAAATCATTTATTACATGATCTATTAGACGAAGGAGTTATTGTATATTTGGATGATATCCTAATATATACCAAAGACGAGAAGGAACACAACAGGCTCGTTAAAGAGGTATTATCAAGGCTAGACAAGGCAGGTCTAGGGGTAAACCTCCAGAAGAGTGAGTTCTACAAGAATACAGTTGAGTTCCTAGGATATGGAATCTCACCGAAAGGAATTCAAATGACCGATAAAAAGGTTGAGGAAGTTAAGAACTAGCAAGTACTACGAAAAATTAAGGAGGTACAGGAGTTCCTAGGATTTACTAATTTTTATTGTAGATTCATTAAAGGATTCTCCAAGATTGCTTATCCCTTAACTGAACTCACCAAAAAGGATCGCCAGTGGAATTGGACAACAAAATGCAGACAAGCCTTCGAGAAATTGAAGAGGTGATTTACAACTGCCCCGATCCTAGTCCACTTCCATTTAGAGGCCAAAACTATTATTGAGACAGATGCAAGCGACTATGCTATCGGAGCAGTCATGTTACAGAAGTAATCTAATGGAAAAGTACATCCATGCATATTCCTGTCTCGAAAGTTCTCTCCAGTGGAGATAAATTATGATATTCATGATAAGGAAATGACAGTGATAGTACAGGCTTTTAAGGAGTGGAAACCGCTAATAAAGTCTTGTTAGCAGTAAATAGTAGTCTAGATAGACCATAAAAATTTGAAATATTTCACAAATACAAAGACACTAACAAGGCGACAGGTGTGGTGGGTGAAATTCCTAGCTGAATTCGATTTTATTGTTAAGTATAGGCCTGGTGAGAAGAATAGCAAGCCGGACGCTTTATCAAGGCGTTGGGACCTATGCCCTCAGGAGGGGAATAAAGATCTACAACCAATACAGCTCCTATTCCGACCTAGACAACTTCGGATCACGGCGTCAAAAGTTGTTCGACTGTGTGACACGTTTAGAGAAGAGTTGTTGAAAAAGGGGCTGAAGGATGCTAACTAGGTAGCAACAAAGAGTGCGGTATTGGCAGGAGCTAAGGAGGTTGATAAGAACTTCTCAGTCGAAGATAACCTCCTGCTATAGAAAGGCAGATGGTATATCCCAGAAGATAAGGACCTCCGAGTTAAGATACTGCGAGACAACTACGACAGCCGAATTGCAGGACATTTCGGTATTCATAAGACCCTGAAACGACTCAAGCACAACTACCATTGGATTCAGCTCGAGAAAGACGTTAGTAATTATGTCCGATCCTGTGATATATGCCAGCAGAATAAACTAAGTCGGCATAAGAAGTATGGACTACTGGAACTACTAGAAGTACTATACAGACCTTGGACCTCGATCTTTATGGACTGGATTACTGAACTTCCTGAGTCTAATGGAAATATACAGATATGGGTAATCGTGGATAGATTCTCAAAGATGGTGTGGCTAGTACCCCTTCCTACTAATACTATGGTGAAAGACCTCACTAAAGTATTGTTTACACATATTTGGTACTACCATAGCCTCCTTGACGATATTATCTCAGACTAAGATAGTAAAATTACTTCCCACTTCTGGTAAGTACTGATAGACAGCTTGGGGATTACAAGTAAACTCTTGACTGCTTTTCACCTAAAAATAGATAGACAAACAGAACGAATGAATTAGATACTCGAAGAGTATCTCCGCCACTATTATTCATGGAAGCAGGATGATTGGGAAGAGTTACTACCCCTAGCAGAATTTACTATCAACTTGGCATCCTCAGAAGCTATAGGAATGTCACCATTTGAAGCAAACTATGGATTCCTACCAAGGTAGTCTTAGGAACCTTGGGGAAAGGTGACTTACGTGAATCCGGCTAGCTAGTTATTAGAAGGAGTTTGGAAAGGAACATAAGAAAGGCTATAAGAGAGGGTTCTGAAGGCAAGAGTTAAGATAGCTAGATGGCATAATACTAATAGGATTCAACAACCGTAGTTTAAGGTAGGAGATATAGTTATGCTCAATAGTCAGAATATCATAACATAACGACCGAGCCGGAAACTGGATCATAAGAAAATCAGTCCCTTGCGAATAACTCAATTAGTAGGAACACGAGCCTATAAATTGGAGTTACCAGCGAATTCGAAAGTACACCCAGTATTCCACACTAGCCTCCTTGAACCCTACCGCTAAAGCACAGACCCTACTCGGAGAGTCGAACCCCCCTCAGTCGAGTTATTAGAAGGAGAAGAAAATTGGGTAGTTAGGGAGATAATTGAGAGCTAGAGGAATGGCTAGAGAAGAGACCGTCTGGTAGAATATTTGGTTTTATGGATAGGTTACCCTGATAAGGATGCTACGTAGGAACCCTATGAATATATGAAGGGAACAGCAGAAAGGATTCTGAAAGAGTTCTACAGGAAGAACCCCGAGGCAGTACGGGATAGTAGGATTAGGATATAATATGTATATAATAGATTCCTATATATAAGTTCTTAAGAATAAGAAGCTTAGAAGGGGAGTAGTGTCATAGGTGTTAACATATACCTAGAATACCTTTTAGAATAGGAAACTATGGACTAGTGGGGTAGCTCTCTAAGTACTGATAGTGTACTATACTAAAGAGGGAAGCGTTATCCGAGTTATCTAATAATAGGTAATGTGACGATATTACCTAGAGACTAGATAATACACTGGAGGTAGCAAAGGACGTCCTCGGATCAAAAGGCTATACGTACTATCGAGTATGAGACGAGATAGCTAGGTTGTGAGTAGCTAAGGTAAGTGGGGGTGACCAACTGCAATGCAGTCGGTTGATCGATAATCAAGGGAATCGACTTGGCACCCACACCTGCAGAAAGCCTTCCAGAGGAGGCTCTAGTATCCCGAAGCGGGTATTTAATCATACCCACTGGAGATGGAATTCTATCCTCACGAATATCACACAGAATAGTAAGAAGCAATTGCTTAATATTATTTCATACTTATGAATAATATCTTATTACTTTATTCTACGGCTGTGATTGAGCACCCCTATTATATCAAAGGTACTCTTTTAATACTAATAAAGAAATATGATATTAAAATCATCAATAGTAGGCTAAGGTATCTACAAACTCGAAGGCCCATTAAGTAAGTAAATGGAATAATAAAGGCAAAGATATAGTTTTAGCTAGAAACCAATGTTGGCTATAGCTGGAGTGACACACTGCCAGATATTGCTCTAGGTATGAATAGGCAAAGTTATGCATTATTAGGTGGTAAGATACTATATGAGATCTTCTTTAATCAGAAGCCCCAATAGGAAGATTGAGTTATAGAGTATACTAATTTAGAGATTAATGACATTGAGGATAAGATTAAGGATGAGATTGAGGGTGAAATTGATACTGGGGTTACTGAACTAGCAAGTGGTAGAGAGAATACTCTAGTAAGCTCAAATCTAATATATCACATATTAATAATAATTTTACTAATATTCATAGCATTCACTTCTAGCTATTGTGTCTCCATCTATATTACCTCTACTAAATCTAGCTCAGCTAATCCTACCTCTACCAATATTACCTATACTAACCTTGCCCCCGCCAATCTCACCTCCCCTAACTTTACTTCCACCAGCGTCACGTCTACCAGTATTGTCCTCACCAGTGTTACCTCTACCAGTATTGCTCCTGCCAGTATCACTTCTGCTAGTATTGTTCCCATCAGTATCACTCCTACTAGTGTTACTCCTACCAGTATCATACTCACCAGTATCACCCTCACCAGTGTCATCTCCACCAGTATTATCCCTGCCAGTGTTACCTCTACTAGTGTCACTTCCACCAGTATTACCTCCACTAGTATCACCCCCACTAGCATCATCTCTATCAGGATTGCCTCTATGAGCCTTGCCCTTACTAATATCACCTCAGTCAACATCAGTCGAATTGACAAGAGTAGAGAAATCTATACTCTCAGTTGCATAACAAACTTGAGATAAAATGGCAATGCAATATTCTAAGTGATTTGCTATTAAAAACTTTACTCTAAATACTATTGTATTACTAAGGATTCCTAAGGAAGACTAAGGCACCTTAGATTATCCTTGTCTATATACTCGTATTCTTACTCAGTCTCATCATGGATACTATCAGTTGCAAATATAATATAGTATCTTAGATTGGTTATTTCCAACGAGTAATCTCAATCAAGTTCTTTTTTTTTTTAGTAAGTTTTGAATATTTCTAGTCAATTCTTTTACTTATACCACTTCTAGCTTCAACTCTAGATCTTGGAAATAATACCTCAGTTATTACTCTCTATCGAGCAGCTGTTTTAGACTCTTAAATAATAGAAGTTCTTCTATCTTATACTTATACATTAACTTGCTAAACTCAATACTGTAAATGCTTTAAGTCTGGCTTTTAATGTACTAATTATTGCCATAAGAAGAAGCTCAATGATCAGGCTGAAGTATGTCTTAATTTAGCTGCTTTGGAGGAATGTAATACCAAGCTATTAATTCCATATGTTTGAGGTTCGTTTTCTATTCCTACTATTATTCTCCCTTTCTATTTAGTTCATTAGCTAATTCTTCACTTGTATTAGAATCAGGCTTTTCTTCCTCTAATACTAGATTATCCCAGAGACTTCATTCTTGTATAGATAATATATCGGATACTATTGTCTTGTGGAGGCCTACCTAATTTTATTTTCATTATCTTGTCTTATTTTTTAGGGGTTTTTATTTTATTATTTTCATTTTTGCTTGTCACATTCCATTTTTTTTACTAGTTTTTTAGATTTTTTTGGTTAATAGTTTGGTTTGTTAGCTGGGTGGTGATAATTCTACTCGTGTTTTGGGTTTGTTTATTTGTAGGGGGGGTTTGTTTACTTTATAGGCGCGGTCATTTATTTTGTATGCAATGAGGATGTTTGAATGCAACGTTACATTGAACATATCGTGACATTGATACATGCGACGCTGAATTAGCGTAATCTTGGTGAATGGAGCGAGGCCTTAGTGCACTTTGTGTATGGGTTGATCCAACTGCCAATATGGTCTACTTGGCCAACTGGCCGGCCACTTGGCCAATGGGTCGGCCACTTGGCCAAGTTGTAATCTTGGCCTATGGGACAGAACAGATGCATGACGAAGGTGGGACGCGACGCGACGCAGGCACACACATGGTGGGGCGGAGGTGGACGCTACGTGACGCAGACTGAGGCAGATGAAGCGCCTGACGTGGGGGAAGTAGGAGTGCGTCCTGACGCAGATTTATTTTTGCTGATGGACGCAGAGGAAGTGCAGAGGATACGGGACCTAGGAGGCAAATGACAGTGTGACTGCAATTTGAATTTCCTGAGGCCCGTCAGTGATGACTGGAGGGGCTGTAGAGACTGGTGATTCAAGGAGGAGGGAATGACCGTACAATATATAGTTTTTGATCCTGAGGGCCTGGCTGAAAAACAAAACCAAGCCGTTCAAAGTTGGTATAGGGGCCGAGAATATGGCAGCTGCAGAGTACTACGTTGGGACCGCATACTGGTATATAAAAAAACAAAAGGCTGTAGAGTACTGGGTGGTGTACAGAGTACTAGTGTGGTGTTGCAGAATTAGTCTGGTTGGCACAGAATACTGGCGTGGTGTGCCAAAAGAGGAGTAGCACGATTCCTAAAATGGTAGTCTGCGAGACCAGAAATGGTAGGGGCCAAATGGGGACTGACTAGTGTGACTTCCCAAAAAGGTAATCAAACAATGCCAGGGAAAATAATTGCAGATTGCCTGTTTAGTGCTGCGATAGGAGACTTTATCGCGTGGTCACCCATGGCAGTACTAGCCTGGCGATCTGAAGCTTAGATATGGCAGAGCGGACGGGATGCCTCGTTTTCTTCAGTCTATGGTCGTAGATGTTCAATCTTAAATATAATATTATATATTGTATACCCCTGTAGGTATATTCTGTAATGCTGCAACAGTCTCCGGTAGTATTTGCGTCGACGTAAACCATACCGCCCAAAAACTGATCACAAGTAGCTTTCTCTCATATATGTAGATACAGGGCAGGGAGCGGCCCGGTGGTTGGATAATCCCGTCAGCCTTATCCTGAGGGGTGCGCCTGTAATACGAGTACGGATGTACCAAAAAGGAAAAAAGAAAACATGGTTACACAAACTATAAATTTTTTATTCCACAACAGGTGATATGATTCGCACATCTAAGGAGGCATGTTTTGGAAACCTGACTCTGGTGTATGCAAATAAGCTCTAGCACAAGATGCATTTTACTCATCTACACTTGCACTTTCCGTCTTACCCTAATGCACTCGCCCATATCGGTGGCATAATAAATCGCGCGGTTGTACGCCAAGTGACGGACCTAGCCGCATCATACTTATTCTAAATATTATTCTATTGGGGATGCACTCTTGTTTCCTCTAGACCCGGTAGAGGAACTGTAACAGATGGCACATATCCTTAGAGTTGGAGGGTTGCCAGAGGTGGACTGCGGGACGTGCCGGGTACTGACAAAGAGCAGAGCAAGCAGCATGGCGGTCGGAGCAGATAGAGCAAGCGGAAGGGGCGACCCGAGCAGGCAGCTGGGACTAGAGTCGGAGGAAGCAGAAGAGGGCCTTGCTGCGGCGGCAGCAGACGGGCAGCTACGTTAGGAGTCAATGGAGTTGGACTGGCCTTTTTCGAGTCTGTCATCCCTCTCACGGACCCCGAGCATCAGTGATGGCACGGAGTCAATGATAGCAATACTACCGCCACCCCCAAGGGTATCAACAATACAGAGATACGAGCGGGAGGGGAGCGAGTAGGTACCTGAGGATTGGGACATTGCGAGCTCTGGGGGTCCCTTACGCCGAGACAAGAAGAAATGGAAGTGGTCGACTTGATCACCCCAGATCCACCCCGGAGCCTCGGGAGGGGCTGGGGGAGGAAGTCTGAGAGCTAATGAGGAAATCGGAGGTCCTTATTACACAGTTCATGGAAGTGAGGATACAGATACAGGGGTTACATGATAAGGCGGAAAAAGTGGGAAAGGCGGTTCGGAAAGAAGTAGGACGAGCGGAATTGGTTATGAAGGAGGGGGTGGAAGAGATGTTGCAGACGGTGGAAGTCGGGGAGAGGAGAGTGAAGGCGGCAGTAGAGGCGATCACTCCAATCACTCAGCCGCAGATCATACAGGTAGGGCACTGGCGCCAGCGTCAGATCCGGCAGCCCAGGTAGTCCCCGCTATACCGGTGATTACAGTAGCAGCACCAGGCGTTGGCGAGAGAGTAGAGACAGCTGAGGGGAGGAGGACATCTCGAGCAGCTCCATGCAGGGTCAGCATCTCCTCGGTGGAGTCGGACAATTCGGGTAAGGACACACCGAGTTTTATCAAGAAAGTCCGGCAAGAGTGGGAAGCAGAAAGCGAAGCAAGGACGCCATCGACCCTGGGGAGTGGAGTGGTACGAGATTTGAAGAGGATACTGGAGGCAGCGAAGGAGGGGGTTTTTTTATTTATTTATACTGTATATGATGGGGAAGCGGGACATGACAGGGATGCTGGACGCTTTCTTGGCAACGCCAAATCAGACGTTCTCACGGGTATCTCGACCAATTTCATTTCAATGTTCATGAAACTTTGGGCGGTTCTTCTTGAGGGCCTTTAGGTGCTCCTGTAGGTGCCCCAGATCTCCTTCATATTCTCTGCATTTCAAAGACCCACAGAGGTAAAAGGTACCATTTGGGCACTACTATGGCTACCATTATCCCAATTGTGTACAATATAGGGCCGCAGCTTCAAGATATCTTCATATATATATGTTCAAGTCCTGTGCAAAGTTTGGAAGCAATCGGGCAAATATTCGTTGTGTTATTAAGACTAAAAGTTAGTACTAAAGATGCTATATGAGACATAATATACAAATTGGGATTAGTGGATGAATATTTCCGCTGATTTCATCCCACCTTATATATTATGGGAGTACCGACTTACCGTATACTTCCCCAAAATAATAGTAGTATATATGATATAATTAGAGCTATATGAACTTCCTTAGGGAAAATGAAATCCTTTACTTATTAGTAGCCTTATTAAACTAGTCTAGTATATTGTTTGAGCTATCCTAAAAGTACTTTTACCTCACTAATTTTCCTGCTTGAGCTTGCTAGAATTCCTTAAAGTACCTAGTTTAGTCTGAGGTCACTTGAACACTAATATGTATCTATTCTAGACATAACAAATTTCCATCTAATAAATATATATAAGTTCTGATATCTAGCCTATATAAAAGTAAGTTTAAGCGAGCTTAGTAGCTCTTAAGCACTGTGCTATCTATAAAATATACTTTATATTTAATATATATACTAATGGGAGTAGATAAAGAAGAAGAGTACCCTCGACCCTTTTTTTTTTTCTTAGTAAATCAGTGCTTGCATTAAAGCATCTCACTTATAACAATATCATATAGATGACACTTGAAGTATTATTCTAACCACCAGGCCGCTTCCTGCTCTGTGTCTTCCTATATGACAAGACTTGATATATGCGCACTTAAAAAATCATATATATGAGATCACTTCCGCACTGTCTCTACAAAACTTCTCACACCACTCCGAGTCTCCCCCATATCTGGCCCCAACTCCAACTCCAACCCTTTCCATCCGCCACTCCTAAGTACGCCAATACATTCTGTACCACTTCTTCTCTGCATTAGTCACACAGCAGATTCTCTGCCCTCCTCACCTTATAGCCACTCCACTTAACTTCCCCTCCCCCTCAATCTAATATATTGTACAAGTTTGTGTTAAAACTTCAACTGCTTAGAGAAGTTTACATAGTTGTAGGTAAATCATATATGCCGCTATTATTTTGGGGAAGTATATGGTAAGTCAGCACTCATAATATATAAGGTTTTATGAAATCTGCGGAGATTTTCCTAATTTGTATATCATATCTCATATAGGATCTTTAGTACTAACTTTTAGTCTTAATAACGCAATGAATATTTGCCCGATTGCTTCCAAACTTTGCACAGGACTTGAACATATATAAATGAAGATATCCTGAAGCTGCGGCCCTAATTGGAATAATGGTAGCCATAGTAGTGCCCAAATGGTACCTTTTACCTCTGTGGGTCTTTGAAATGCAGAGGATGTGAAGGAGGTCTGGGACACCTATAGGAGCACCTAAAGGCCCTCAAGAAGAACCGCCCAAAGTTTCATGAACATTGAAATGAAATTGGTCGAGATACCCGTGAGAACGTCCGATTCGGCATTGCCAAGAAAGTGTCCCGCATCCCTGTCGTGTCCCGCTTCCCCGTCATATACAGTATATGTGCTCCCCTACAATTTTTTTTTTTTTTTTTTAAAGTCTATACGTATATGGAGCCTAAAGCTATGAGATGGCCCCGGCCCCTCATCTTAGAAGACTCAGTACATCCACGGGACAACGGATTGCATGAGCGCCCAGCCTCCCGAACCAAGGAAAACATAACAGAAAACACCCCTTCCTCCCCCGCCACGCCCCATACCGGCCCTCCCCTTAAAACAACCACCGCCACGCCCCCTACCGGCCCTCCCAAATCCTCCTTCACCGCTGCTATCTTTCCCACCCACCTGTCTGGCCCTGCGTCCTTTGTCAAACCCAGGTCAACCAGAGGGATGTCCCCTACAAACTACTGTATTTCCGAAATGACGGGTCTACATCCTGCCGGTGAACATTCCTGCAGGACAGCAGAATGGCGCATAACCGTTTTTGAAAGTGTTTTTCTTAAACGGGGAAGTCCTTATGTACATGTGGCCTTCAAGCCTTGATACGGTCCCCACGTCCCTCCATGGAGGTCCTATGCCTTCGGCGCAACAAGCGGTCCCTGAACCCAGGTAATAACAAAAGGTACTAGGCACGATAACAAAAGACAGTATAAGAGGAGAGCTTACAAAAGTGTGTTATTGCACAAGATTATATAGGACGCAGGGAAGGTGGCTTCCAAATGTGAGCCTCCTCACATCTGGGTCCGTTCGAGCTTGACCACTGGCAAACTCAAAGTGACCAGAGTTACCAAATAGCCAAGGTCTTACAGGGTTTTTATAAAAACCGAATCGTGGACTACGACTGTGAAACTGATGCGGATAAAATTATACTAAGCAATGATGGAGACATGGCATGGCAGACCTTTTGAGCAGGTGGTTTCATCGTTCTGTACTCACTCTCCTTTTTCGCCATCGATCTGCATTTTTCCAGATGTTCACCATATCTTGCCTCACGCACTGAGTTGAGTCTTGATCATATGCGTTCTCTTCATTTGCATCATAGCAAGATAGGACATAATTTCATCTCGGGTTAATGTGCATAAGGATTTAATTGGTGTGATTATTCTGCATATTGATTAATATCCACAAATTGTTATTTGATATAGTGAGAGGGAGGGGGGCCTATGTACATAGCTATCATTAGAAGGATGCACTTATTTGAGATTTGCTGCTTTGCTTTGTGTTATTTGATTTTGTACGTAGCTTGCGCAGGGCGTCCGATTAACATGACTTTCCCTTGAATCCACCCGGGTTACCGGGTGGCTCGTCATACGACCCTTAAGGTTGTGCATACGAGTACTGAGTTAAAAAAAAAAAAAATATCATTCAAATTCACATTTACATTTAAATGCGCTTAGGAGACGAGGAAAGACCGAATAGCTTGCTAAGTACCCCCCTGTGAGACAGCGAAGCCACATATATTTTAATCAAACCTAGAATATATAGGAACGAGCGGTAGCAAGCATTCCAGTACTCTTTCATAAGTGCGTGCTAAATTAGGTAGCTGACAAGCAATATATAGGATATCCTGTAATAGGCAACTTCTGGTTTGGTGGCATCAAGGGCCTGCTAGTAACGGTGTAGCCCTGTCAGCAACACCGAGTACCCAGCGCAAGATAATGACCACACACAGCAGCTGGCGCAGCCACTTTCATGAGCGCCCGCGAGTACTTTGCGCTCGATTCGCCCAATATCATTCACTCCCGAAATACCTAAGGTTAAAATCACAAGAACGGTATGTATCTTTTCCCTGACTGGAAGCTTAGAAGCAGAGGGATGTATATTCCTTTATAGAGCTTGGAATTCTGAGACCTCATAGTTGCTCAGAGTAAATTCCTTGGCCCTGATGTTGTAACATTTCTTTCTCGCTGCCATTCTCGTTCCTTCCACGTGCAAACATAAGCCAATCGCAAGGGCTTAAGCGTAAGAACCCGGTCGCCCTAATGCCGGTTGATGGTCATGTAATGAACAGGGACTACTCTAGTCAGCATCCGTTGCAGTACTTACTATAGCGGGGTCAAATTCCAAATCTGTCTTCTGGTTAGTTCCAGTGGAGTTGAGTGACAACTATCATATTAATCAGTTACAGAACATGGCACAACCTGGGCGAAGCACACATACCCCGTTAACACCGCAGTCAGGGTCATCGAGGCCGTCTTGGGAGTCGAATGGTGCCCGGACTCAATCAGCCGTCTCTAGGTTGAACGCACTACGCAGAAGGGTGTCAGGCAAAGGAAGAAGTAACGCCACTATCATGTGACACTGTCGCAAAAAACAAGATTAGTTCAATCACAGGGGCCCTTTGTCTAAATGACTTATAATCTTGGGAATAGGTAGGTGGCACTTGATAAGAGATATGTCCTCGTACTGTACCTTAAAATTTTATTATGGTCAAATGCTTGAGAACGGAATGTACAGTACATAATTAAGCAAGGAGAAGCAGGTTTGTATATCATACGAATTGTCAAATGTAGATGTAACGGGTACGAGCCACAGATGAGTGCAAACCTGATACTAACAAGAGTTTATTGGCTGATGCTGCATCGAGTTCGTGTGAACAAATCGGCGCAGAACCTGTATTGGTTGACTCTTCTGTGGATTGGGAATTCTAACATTTGTGAATGCTTGATATAGGCAACTCTATTTATATTTCCAATTTTCTCGTCGTTCGCTGCCACTCACTTGACTCTAATAACTTCCCCTATTGCCAAGCCTCCCATGATGTTGAGACTTGTTATTCCACCTTCAGTGCCATCAAACCTAAACATGCAATAAGAGGGGATTAGTATATTCTTCCGTGACACTTTACATTTGAAGAATTGATTATTTTACCTGCTTTGCAGAGTTTAATAATCCTCTATACTTGGACTAGACCTTGCACAGACAAGGGTTCCAAGGAAGGCATGTTCAGCTCAATACCAACCCGCTCTACAGCTACTAATATCATAGCATTTCTTTTTCTAATATAATATGTTAATATTCACATGATAACAGGGATGCTTTCCGTCATGCGTTGAAGCTGAAATTGGTGCCGCTATCAAAATCTTGAGCCACATGCCTCAGAGAGATCTGCCCCCTTCGTACCATTCTCACATGTGGAGAGCAACTTCGTAGGCCTATATATACAAGTATATATAATTAAATTTTGAAGCATATTATGTTATATGAATACAAAAATATTGGACATGAAGTTTCTCTATGGCAGTGAAGAATAAAGATTGCCTTAACGAAGTTTTGTCAATCGTATTTCTCAAGCTATTGACTATCCCTGAAATAGGAAATGAATTTTGTGAATTTTTTCAGAGTTGGATATTTTAATGAATCAAGAGGTTAGCTCCTCATGCTATTTCATGCGGATATCCTTACAGATAACGGACTGATTGATTATACTTGAATGATATTGACAGACCATATTACTGTATTTTTAGGATGTCTCTGTTGCGCTAATAGACAGAGGCCTCCGTCTGGCTATATTCATTAGGGATAGAGTTCCATAGGTTGAGCCACACAGAGAAAGGAGCTCGTTGGCTTGCTATGGACCATTATACCAAAATGGTTTCTCTATGCATGCAGGACGAGAAGCAAACCACATACATCTGTATTTCCCTAACATGACAAGAAAAAAACCGTGAAGTGGCTAAATCACTACATCTCTACAATCCTCCGGCCACTATCAAAATCATGCTCTACTGGTAGCAGGCGACCCTGCAACCTTATTCTCAAACCACCTTGACACATTGAAAAGAGACCTCCTCATCCAAGAAGATAATGGTAGTATCACCAATTCTTCTGTCCCCGCCCAGGAGCCAATATAGCCCCATCAATCCCCACAAACTCATTTTCCATAAATCCTGTTTTCTTTCTGCCAATGGCAGGTGGCAGGGTACTCCGTAGACTACGAAAGCCTTCATGCCTAGTAGCATCTCTAGTGATTTTGTTTGTATCAGATTGGGGATGACTTGCTTTCCACTTTGGTTGTTTTGTAGGCTGTTTTAGAGTATGAAGAGCAGCCACCCTAGGTCATACCTCCTCTTCATTCTTTTCGTAATTAAAGAGGGCTTTGCAAAGAGACTATACCCCTGATCCCTCCTCCATTACTACATCTTCTTCAAGTTCTATTGCCTATTTTTTGATCCTCTCTTCCACCTGTACAGTGAAGTCCCGTATAAGAAAATCCCTCGGGAGGTTTCTTATAATGAGAGGTTTCTTATATTGGGATATATACATAAAAAATAAAGAAATGTCTGAGCGAGGCCCCCAAAACAGTGATTGTTCTTTACTGTTTTCTGCCTCGCGCCATGCCTTGTAAGCCCTCAATATCCCACTTTTCTCTATATAGAAGAACCTCTAGCAGCTCACCTTTCTGTGCATTAACATGGGGATTTTGAAGGCATAGAGCTTCCAGGCCCTCAAGCGCAGCTATAAGAGGAACATCAGGAGTATCATCGGCCTCAGAATCTGACTTATAGAGCCCGCTCATAGGTATCTGAATCCTCCGCAGAATTTTCTACCACAACAGAATTAATAAACTTAGGTAGACTGGCTCCTTAGGTATAGAAGACTTGTAGGGCAACGAAATGATAATTGATCAGCATTGACTGGGTATAGATGCGCAAAATATGACCTTGGACGTTGGAGTTGGATGTGTACTGGTTGCAGAAAAATTCACACAATGAGGTTGCTACTGTGGGGTAATATCTGGGGCTCAACAGTTTTATAGCAAATACTTAAGAAACCTGGTAGTAACGGGAGGTTCCTATTTTCCCATAAAAATTCTGGCCGGACTGGAGCATGATTTCTTATAACAGGACTTCACTGTATCGCATTTTTCATCTCCATTTTAGTCTCTGATGGCATAGGGTCAGTCCAAGTCATCACTTCAACCAATATCTCCTTTCCCTTTACCTTCCACTTCTTCCTTTTCAGTCTTTTTGGACCTTCGCCTGTTTTTTCTACCCGACTCTACTGCTATCCCTTGTTGATCATTGGCGGCTTCCTACTTTCCTTCCCGTGCCGTACCTCCTCTTTAGATGACCTAAGCCCTTCCGCTAGGTAATATTTCCGGATAGGTTCCTAGGTTAGTCACCTGTTTGTGTAGCGGTTTTTTCTCCTATTCTACCTTCTCCAAATTATCTTCCAGCATATCGATCTCACCATTTTGTTCCTCAATAAATTATTTCTATATATTCTGTATTGATTTCGGTTTTCTCTGACATCGAAAACCCTATGGTTGTCGAGATCCTCGTCCTGCACGGTGTTGTCGGTGCTCGTGGTTATCTTAAGCTCCTATTGGGTGGAAAGGATAGGAATCTCCAAGGAATATATGACCCCCTGTAACTACTGCAGTAGCACCCCTATACAAATATATTTTAGATACGTCAGTTTAGACTTTAAATGTAAGTGAGAGGAATAATCTTAGCCACTGAAAGCCTGCCTAAATCATTATGTGAATATATATTTATACAGCCTCCTATCCTCCAAGCACATATTTTCCGGAGATAGCCTACAAAATTACCATAATGTGAAAATTTAGCGTAACCTTTGATCATCAAACTTAGACTTGTGGTCGTTGTGTAGCTATACTTGCGGGTTGCTTACGGTCTTCCTCACTTCTGCTGGGTATCTGGGTATGTGATTCTTGACTGACATTAGTACCTACCTACAATGCTGCCAGCCACCATCACTGAGCATGACTTTTCTTCCATATCGGTTGTCTTGTAGTATCGGTCTTCAATTGCTCACAATCGATTGGATAATGTTTGCATGCAGCGCCATGGTTCATGTTCAAAAACGTACAGAGCGACAAAGCTAGCACTGCAGATCAAGCTAAATAGGGCCGCGCAGCATAGGTACAGTATAGTACGCATTTCTCAAAAAAAAATATATATTAATCAAGATAGGCCCCCTTTCTTTCAATGAACTACCAATAGTATGTAATCATTTTAGTCTCGGCGAATAGATTGTACAGCAGTAACCCTGTAGCTACCGCAGGTTAAAACAGAAAAATCGGTATAGTACTTGATTAAGCTGAGTAGGCATGTACCTTAGGGGTTATAGAAAAATGCTTGAGGAACGTATGTAGTTAGGTACGTGGGGTGTTTGTATATCATGAATTGTCTAATTTTACGCAACGTACATGAATCGGGTACGACACACCTCCACTACTAGGTGCTTGCATACAACTCGTCAATAGATAAGCGTATATATTGATTCATCTGTGGTGTGGGAACTCTAACAATGGCGAGCGCTAGCACTTTATGAGATCCGAAAAGCAGTGCGCATGGTCGGCACAGTATGGTAAGCTGAGGACACTTATAAAGACCTAGAACTCGACCTTGATGTCGCATCACCTGAATTGCCATCTTCAATCCTCATCCTCCTAACTGACTGCAAACATCTTCCCTTGAATTACTTTTGTTCAGCAAAATGAATCTTTGCACAATTTTCCTGGCATTTACTGCCGCTCTCCTGATCCTGGGAGCCCCAGGCATTGCCCACGATGTTGACGAAGCCTACTATGATTTCAAGCTACTTCAAGAGACATGTCATTCTGTGAAAGCAAAACTTGGTGCCATTAAGCCTGGACATGCAGTAGGAGGGGGATTGGTATGTATTTTCCTCTGGCATCATCCACTTGGAGGAGTTAATATATTGCGATTTTACACTCGTTTCGAAGCTAATAATCATGTGTACTTACTAGATAATATCGGGGTGTTTGAAGGAACTAAATGAGGCTTTCGATCTTGTTGTGCAGACGAGGAAGGTATACTTAGCTCAATATCAACTTTCTACTCTACAGTCCTGAAATGATACATTTTATTTTCCTAATGCAATATATTAATACTCGTGTGATCACAGCAACAATTTCCGTCAGACGTTGAAGCAGAAATAGGAGCCGATGTCACAGTTGTAAGCCACTCGACACCCGCTAGATTCAATTTAACTTTCATCATTACTAATAAGAATTACTAACCTCCAATTGATCTTGGGATTCTAGTATAGGGATTGCCTCAATGAAATCCTCTCAATTGTTATACCAGAGCTATTGACTATTCCTGAAATCGAACACAACTCACGTGAATATATGTCGGAATTACATACCTTAGTGAATCAAGAGGTTCGTTCCTGCTTCCATTTCTTACAGGGATAATTCATAGAAAGCTCGCCGAAGTATTCTCGAATAGCGTTGACATTCCGTGCTGCCACATTTATAGGAAGTCAGTCTCCACCCGCTACTACCGCGGCAAGAAATCAAGCCAGTATTCAATCCAGTATTTCCAGAATTAAAGCCAGATGTTAAGGCCGCTGTGTTAGACCATGCGGCACCAGCACTTTGTTGTTGAGCTCCCTAGCTTGTTGTACCATGGAAAGGAAGGAGCTCGATGGCATGCTGGGCCACCGGTAGTGCTACCAAGGGGACTTACTTGGATGATGCGGCATCTGTTATAAATAAAAGAAATATTTATTTCCTATATTTTATTTTGTGATAAAAAGTTCGTTTGTGTTCACTTAGGTCTTGCTTCTTCTCTTTCCTGTGATCAGAATCCTTGCTGCACTAGCAACTTCTGGTAGCTGCAGAGTTAAATAAAACGAGTACCAGTAACGTATTAGGTTCACAAAATCAAAGCAGGTCAACGTGGTTATTTAGTTCTACGCCATTAGTCTTGCATCCCATTTGTTTTACACCAAAACTATCCAAATCAGATTGTCAAAGCAGGCCACAAACCCCAGATCATGAAATAATCCAAACTACAAGCATAACTTTTTAAAGCAACTACAACCTCAGCCCTAGTATCAACCTGTAAATGATAAATAATGCTCTGAGAATACCAAGTTGGTTCATTGACTTCTGGTAGATCGATAACATTGGTGTGAACTTACTAGGGTTGTGTGAACTATTTGCGGGGAAACCTGTCATACTGTATATGTTTGATAAGGCGTTGTTGCATTATTTACGGAGGCGATAATATTCATTATATTGTCTCTCACCAAGTATTTCGGAGGGAAGCATAGTACACCGCCATAGACTCATTGCATTGTTTATTCTTTCATACTAGTTTATAGTTTGATTGTGTATTGGTACTGTAATTAAGTGTAAAATGTATTACGGAGATAGGCATTCGGCCACAGTGGCTCAATCTTGACAGGCAACTATTTCACAGATCAAATTAGGTATGTATGTAATTCATCAAAAACTCGCTCACCCCCTACTTACTGTGATTTTTGCACTTCGTTTCAATTGACCCCGCCCGCGGGGACCACTAACATTGAGATCAGCTGCTATTTGTAGGGGTCGATGGTTATTTGGTTGAGGCAGTTTAAGTCAGGTTGGGTGTTACACCATACAAGGGTTCGGATGGGAGCGTTCCATACGCAACCAATTATTTCCGACAACCGCATGCAGGACGAGCCCGCTTCGTCGGTCTCAGCAGCAAGAGAGTTTCCTACGTCCGAGAAAGAAGAGAATTCGAGAGAGAACAGTGAGCAAATTGACGAGATTCAAGTTTCACACGAAGTTCCATTCCATTAAATCTCAGATTCCCCCTTGAGGACCGAGTTTTCTACGCGAGCTTGATTTGCAGGATGGTAACGGTGTTCACTAGGCAAGTACAGGATATGCAGGTTCCTGCAACTGTTTCTACGAATGTCTGTACGCTGTCAAAAGTGGCACCAATTACGAGCGGTAGCCACGATGCCTAAGAAAAAGAAAGAACCTGCCAACATAAGACGCCGGGACTCTCCAGTTTTTTTTTTGGGGGGGGTGGGGTAAATCAGTACGGAGGTGCAGAACAAAAGTCATTTCCCCTTTCTTCTTTGGGAAACCTGCATATGTATACATACATACTTGGCATATGCAAGTACATGCATACATATATACTTGGCATATGTATATTAGTTCGGATTCAATATACGACAGCTTTCTACTCAATGCCCTCGCCCTTCGCCCACCTCACACACCCATCCCACCTCACTCCTTCCCAACTCACACCAGGTGTTAATAGTGGCATGAATTGATATCTAAGGAGGTCAATATAAGCAATTTTAGAGGGCAGAGAAACTTGATGAAGGGAAAGAGTTGGGGAAGGGCTCATATATAATGAATTCCATAGTTAGAGCAGAGTTAAATTTGACCAATTGAGCCCTCGGTGATATCTGGTAAATTGAGAGGTTGGACAGTGTAAGAAAGTAAGACAACTGATGATGTGGTTGAGGCCATAGCATGCGTAAATATGCGTGAATGCCCATGCATATGCCAAGTATTCATGCATGCATGGCGCTGCATATGCAAGTCCCAGATAGGAAAGGGGAAAAGACTTTTGTTCTGCACCTCCGTACTCGTAAGGAATTAGCTTATGTCGAGATAGCCTGACCGAGTACTAAGAATCTCTATTTCTGCAGACTCTCCACTCCTTTTCTCCCGCTCCCTCCAAGATTCTCAACTCCCGAAATTTGCCCTTTCCTAGGGAGTCCACCACCCTTTCTCTAAATTTTATCTGTGCGTTGAGCTAAAAGAGGGCAATTAAAATCATTTGAGACTTTTACTGCCCACATTTCCATTTCCCTTCCCTTTCGTCCTGTGATACCATTATAATGTTTTGAAGAGCGCTAGATCATTCGGTGACGCTGACAGCTCCTCCTCCCGGTCTCCGTGGTGCACTAGTGATCATTGTCCTCATCGGAGTTGGGGGGGAGGTCTAGCCTTAAAAGATTGTGCGCGGTAGCCACATATAGCGCTGGCACCACTGGGGGCAGTTTGTATGCGCTCTATGGATTTTGATATTTGTTGACAGATACATGTTCTAGAATTGATCATAAGGATGGAACACTAGTATGTTGAGCGAAATACTATTATTTGAATTCTGAGAGTACTTTGCAATTCGGGTCGGAATGAAGGGGTAAGTTGTGACATGCTAACGGAAAATATAAGCGCTGCAGAACTGAGTGCTGCTGCTGCTGGTGGCGGTGGTGGTGGTGGTATTAGGAGTAGTATTGTTGAGTGCAGGTGTACTTGGACATCGTAGCTTTAGTAGAGCATTGTCTAGTGGTCCATAAACTTCTATTACAGAAACTACCATTCTATGATCCTCCGCTTCTTCAACTCCAGTCCATCTCCTTACCGCTGAGGTTTGCTGGCATATAGCATGGGCCACGCATAGTCGCATCGGTTATTCTCTTCCATTACGGACATTTCCTATGTCTCCTGCTGTCATATAGACACACATATAATGTTACTAGGTAAATGTTGTAGCTTTGGTAACAAGCTCACGAAGCATGGTGTATTCACAATTGCAATGTGAAGAAAAGGTTTCTTATCATGAACAGCTGAACCTGGAAATATAACTATCTCCGTCCATTCTTATTGCTTGCAGTCCAGGCATATTAATTCGACTAGACTATCGGTATTTATTGATTTGATTGTGGGCTTTCCAACTCTGAATTGCTGATTTGGAGAGGCGTGGACAATGCTCCTTCAATCGACCTTCAACTCGTAGTGACCACCAACCAGCTAGTTAAATAGATAGAAATCCAAGTAATATAGAGGGCACCTCCTTTGCTCAAGAAAAAATTAAATTATTCTACATGTATGCCGCCACGCCTGGTCTTTACAGAAAACTGAGATGCTTTTAATCCAGACATTCTTAATCAAGCTCTGGAGCCCCAAGCTCCGGAGAGCGCCCAACATGTCAATCCGCTCTTGTTCTATTCTGCCTGGTTTACGGTAAAGCCCCCTTCGAGTCTAGACGAAGTATATATATATACAAGCCACAAAAACACCGAATTTACGGCTAGACATCTATTTCATTATCACCTCACTGGATAAGAGTGGGGGAGGGGGGAAATTTCGGATACCCTTTCTTTATTCCCTTTGTTTATTTTTGGTATGAAGATGTAGGTTGCTTGTGAACATAGGACATGAGGTAAGGAAGTCTATATACCAGTAGATCATCACCACCCTTCTTCCTACCTCTTAGCCTGGATGATCCTCCGCCTAGCATAGATCTCCCTCGCCTTCTCAATCCTGTTTATTAGTGTGGTGAAATCGATCCGACACTCTGCTTCCTTGTCCAGTGATGGGAGTCCAAAATTCTTGCTCGTGAATGTCAAAACCGGCGATACAACCTCCATTATACAGACCCCATCCCGAAGTAGGTGCCGCCTCGGTTTATCAAGGACAATATTGTCCGCTATGGCATCATGGCACCATACTTTGAAAAAGAGGTGAGCGGCCCTACCTATGAAGTGATAAGCGACGACTTCTGGGTAATCAGTTCGCCGAATTTCTCGTTGTCCAATTTGAAGTCACAAGCTGATGGTAAGTCTCCATCGGTGGGTGCCCCTAGTTCAGAGGTCGTTGTGCCAACCAGACTAGGATGCACCCTCATCGACGAAAAATAATAAGGAAGTGTTACTAGCCACTCTCGAGCGTCATCAACGAGACTTTCTTCGGTTTGCGATCAACCAACCTCAAAGACAACCCGCGGATAGAGTGCACTAAATGGCAAGATCTGGCTACTTCTCGTATGCAAAAGGCTTTTGCTTCCGGAGGAGGAGTCTAGGTTCTGACACTTGAGTTCGGGGGAGGAATTTTGTGCCGTTAATAAGTTGAAGGCATCTGAATTCTTCTGGTGGGAAAAACTGCATTATGAGAAACCGTGCAGTTATTTCTAGAGTTAAAAAATCAGCAACGGCATTGTGGATTATGGCAGGAATGCGAATCCGGAGGATGCCAGCCGTGTGGTAATTGTAGCTAATTGTAGCGGAGCTGTTCGAGGGTTTTATTGGAATTGCGTTCATTTTTTGGTTTATTTGTCAGCAATTGATGCGAGAGTCGTGCCAGTAGCGGCACGAGTCTCAAACCTATCACTTCTAGGACTCAGCGAAGTATTGGGTTGGTAGCGCAAGGCAGAATGGTTGAGAGTCGTGCTAGCAGTCGGATAATAGGCAGCAATTTTGAGTTATGATATGAATGTCATTTGGGTTATGTTTACGGTTCTTGCATGTGATAGGAGCACAGCAGGAGCATTTGGCAGCAAATACGTATTGGTTCATATCCAGCAAGGAGCAGCAAGCAGATATTCGCGCTCTTTAGATAGGGTATCAATAAAGCAGGGTTTTATCGCATTGTCGGTTCCCTTTGATCAAAGATATCGGTCACACACAGGTTATACCCTGGCTACGGACAAAGAGGATTACCTTCATAGCACCGCGCAGATTTCTCACAAAGGTGAGTGGCTTCTGGGGAAAGCCAACCTTGATTAGTGTGATGCGTTGGCGGAGAGAGGGGAATAATGAGGTCTTGTATTTGCAAAGGTTACACAGAAATCCGTACAGGAAAGGAGTTGTGCTGGAGAGGTTTTGTCCTCCTGGTTGACGGATGCTGAGAACCGACATGCACTTTCTTTAGATGATTAACTGCTGCCAAGAATGTTGCTATGCGGAGCCAGGTAATGTTGGCCATTGGGTAGAGGGTGATACGAAGTTGCGTCGTTTGTTGCGTCGGAGGGCAAAAATTCTGGCCTTCGGGAGATGAATTTGGGGTGAAGTAGGAGAAGGAGACCGCAAGAGGTTTTCTTAGGGTGTGAGGAGTCAGAATACAGTTACAGCAGGAATACTCAGAATTCGGGCGTGAAACTTTGCAGCTAAGGCATCCCAGGGGGTTCAAGCAAGATAAATGCACCATGATCAGTGTGGTATCATAATGTACTAAATATTATTGTATTATTATTGTAGGGAATAAACCCAGGGGACGCGTAGATGTCAAGACTACGTCAAAGTCACCGGGTACGACAGTACTGGTTTTGGATAAACACGTTGCATATGCGCTTATATGGTGGATAGGTTGAAGGGCAAACATGATAAACATGATTTAATTAATGTTAGAATGCCTATATTGATATATTTTTTTATTTATTTTTTAGGGGGTAGAGAGTGGGTTGTTGGTTTACAGGATATTTTTTTACAGGGCAGGGCTGTTCTAGTAAGACTTTGGCTGTCGTTAATTTTTACCTCGTTTGAAGCTTTTTGAGCAATTCTTCTCAGTACAACCTCGAACACGTATTGGCAAATAATAGCGACACTGGACGAAGCTGGGAATTGCAACCCACTTACAATCGGGACAGCTCCTACAAGAATACCACCTAGTCACATCTCGCATTTGTATCCTCTCACGCGCAAGATAAGCGATGCTGGAACAGCCCTTGGCACGCTAGCGCGGGTGCCGCCCCAACGAACCTAGGGTTATCTCTTGCACCCTAACCGTCGAGATATGATTGCGCTGCGCCTCGGAGCCGAAATATGAGCGTGGAAAGAGGATCAGCGATAGGTAGGTACAGTAGGTAAAGTGCTAGAAGCAGGTATATGTCGAGGCAAGAGGACGTCCCCGAACCTGCGAGGGGTAGTGCAACCAGACTACCCCGAACCCACGCGAGAGAGTCAGACTAATGCTGGATGGAAAACCTGATAAACTTCATTGCTCTTCGTGTGAGAGTCCCAATACCTGTTTTTTTTTCTTGGTAAGCGAGGCAGCGCATCCACCCAGCTCAGGTTCGGGAGATTATCTAACCCCCTGGCCGTTCACTATACCAAGTTTTTTTTCTTTTCTTTTTTTTAAAACTCAGCCTTAGGGTCGTATGACGAGCCACACCGGAATTCCGGGTGGATTCAACGGTCGGTCACGTCAATCTTTCCGCCCTGCGCGCTATGTACAAGATATAAGATGAAGCAAAAAAAAGTAAAAAAAACAAGAAGAATCACAGTGATATGTGTGGCCAATGTCTCCCTATTCAAGGTACCTATGGCACGCCAACCGAAATTTTTTTTTTTGTAAATCAGTACTCGCATTGAAGCATCTCGCTTATGGCGAGGCAGCGCATCCCCAGGTTAAGCATGGCGGGATTATCCAACCACTGGGCCGCTCCCTGCCCCGTATCTACGTACACGACCAGATACCCCCCAAATTCTAACTCTCACAGCCACGTCGTACCACACCCCGTATGGAATCACCCCCTGACTGCCCCCGCCAGCTTCTCACACCTGCCGGTTTCTAAACTCGTGCGGGATTGCTGAACACATCCCCGGCATGATGGGAAACTAAAAAAATGACCAAAATCTACAACACCAGGGATTCCCGCGTGGTCACCCACCGTAGTACTAGCCTGGCGATCTGAAGCTTAGATATGGCAGAGCGGACGGGATGCCTCGTTTTCTTCAGTCTATGGTCGTAGATGCCCAATATTAAATATATTGTTATACAGCTAGGTGGCAAAAAGAATTGAACGGCCTTATGCAAAAAGTCTTACATTTAGCGCGTATATTTTAGGCTTAGCCGCGCACATATACGCTATGTAGTATTGGAGCTATATAGATCCAGCGTAATATACATACATAAATGCCACGGATCTAGTACTTTGTATACCAACCCTCTGCCTTAATCACAGCCACTACACGCCGAGGCATAGAGCTGTAGAGACTCTCCAATAGCGACTCTGGAATATCCTTCCAAACCTCTTGCAATGCATCTGCTAGTGCTTCCTTCACTACTGCAGGGCCTCCAGTCATCTTCATCAGATCAGGGAACCTTTTATGAAGTTGACGCTTCATGTATGCCCATATATGTTCAATTGGATTTAGATCAGGAGAGCAGGCAGGGTGGTCAGCAACTACCCAGTCATTGTCTTTGAACCACTGGCATGCAAGTTTGGAGGTATGAATCGACGAGTTGTCCTGCATGAAAATTGGATTGTCAATGCCCAGAGTTTCGCTCAACTCTAGACGAACATCAGGAAGGACGTGTGTCAAGATCTCAACATATTTAATGGCATTATTTCGTCCATCTTCCAAGGTCCATAGATATCCCAATGTTGATCTATAAAACATCCCCATACTATAACAGATATATCATGAGATTTCCTATAGCATAAATCTATGTTAGTAAGAGAATATATTAAATTTTGGGTAAACTTCAAGTTTGATATAGACCTGCATGGATTAACTATATTCGCTGCAAAGGGATCCTCCCCCTCCTTCCACCAAACCCACTTAGCACCTCCCCCTTTACTCCGTTCTATACTGCATTCATCTGACCAAATAAATTTTTTCCAATAATCAAGAGTCCAGTCCTTTCTCTCAAGTGCCCATGCCAATCTTGTGCTTGCATGTCGTGGTAGAAGCTTTGGCCGCTTCCTTGCTATCCATTTCCGAATACCTTTTCCTCGAAGCATGCGGTCTAAGGTTCGTAGATGGATATTATTCAATTCTGGAATTTGCATCAGTGTCATCTTTGCAATAGAACGATCCCCTTCAATTAAGTCAAGGATTGCTTTTTCAATATCTTCCGAAATTTTGTTCGGGCGTCCTGTTGGCTTCTAATTCTCATGGGTCGCACGATCGTTATAGCGCTTAATGAAGGCGTGTATGGTGCCTTTTGATCGACCCATGTAGTCTGCAATTTGTTGGTAGCTCCATCCAGCTTGTTCATAGGCAAAAACAATCTGTCCTTTATCAAAGTCAGAAAGCTGTTTTTGCTTGCTAGGTGCTTGCAGAGGAGGGGTATCTAGGGGAGGAACATCTGTAGAGGAGGCATCTGCAAAGGGTTCGAGGGAATTTGAGGGACAAGGTTGGGCCATATCAAAGTGACTTAACACCAACAAAGCCGTAGGGGATATAGATATTCATAACGGATGACCAGGAGATCATAAGTAATAGAACATACCTACTGTAGATATTGTGACCACGTAGTAAGACATTGACCTAAGACGTGATAGGCGCGACTTGATGCATTGAATCTGAATCAAGCGCGCTGCATGCTCAGGCCTTTTATGCAGCGTTCAATTCTTTTTGCCACCTAGCTGTATATTGTATACACCTGTAGGTATATTCTGTACTGCTGCACCAGTCTCCGATAGTATTTGCGTGGACGTAAACCATACCGCCCAAAAACTGATCACAAGTAGCTTTCTCTCATGTACGTAGATACGGGGCAGGGAGCGGCCCAGTAGCATAATAAATCGCGCGGTTTTACGCCAAGTGACGGACCTAGCCGCATCATACTTGTTCTAAATATTATTCTATTGGGGATGCACTCTTGTTTGCTCTAGACTCGGTAGAGCAACAGATGGCACATATCATTAGAGTTGGAGGGTTGCCAGAGGTGGACTGCGGGACGTGCCGGGTACCGACAAGGAGTAGAGCAAGCAGCAGGGCGGTCGGAGCAGACAGAGCAAGCGGAAGGGGCGACCCGAGCAGGCAGCTGAGACTAGAGTCGGAGGAAGCAGAAGAGGGTCTCGCTGCGGCGGCAGCAGACGGGCAGCTACGTCAGGAGTCAATGGAGTTGGACTGGCCTTTTTCGAGTCTGTCATCCCTCTCACCGACCCCGAGCATCAGTGATATCACGGAGTCAATGATAGCAATACCACCGCCACCTCCAAGGGCATCAACAATGCAGAGATACGAGCGGGAGGGGAGCGAGTAGGTACCTGAGGATTGGGACATTGCGAGCTCTGGGGGTCCCTTACGCCGAGACAAGGAGAAATGGAAGTGGTCGACTTGATCACCCCAGATCCACCCCGTAGCCTCGGGAGGGGCTGGGGGAGGAAGTCCGAGAGCTAATGAGGAAATCGGAGGTCCTCATCACACAGTTCATGGAAGTGAGGATACAGATAGAGGGGTTACATGATAAGGCGGAAAAAGTGGGAAAGGCGGTTTGGAAAGAAGTAGGACGAGCGGAATTGGTCATGAAGGAGGGGCTGGAAGAGATTTTGCAGACGGTGGAAGTCGGGGAGAGGAGAGTGAAGGCGGCAGTAGAGGCTATCACTCCGATCACTCAGCCGCAGATCATACAGGCAGGTCACCGGCGCCAGCGTCAGATCCGGCAGCCCAGATAGTCCCCGCTGTACTGCTGATTACGGTAGCAGCACAAGGCGTCGGCAAGAGAGTAGAGACAGCTGAGGGGAGGAGGACATCTCGAGCAGCTCCATGCAGGGTCAGCATCTCCTCGGTGGAGTCGGACAATTCGGGTAAGGACACGCCGAGTTTTATCAAGAAAGTCCGGCAACAGTGGGAAGCAGGGAGCGAAGCAAGGACGCCATCGACCCTGGGGAATGGAGTGGTACGAGATTTGAAGAGGAGACTGGAGGCAGCAAAGGAGGGTGGAGTACGACCAGAGGAGAAGGATGAGACCAGCCCGAATTTTTCGGATTTCCCCCACCCCAGAAGACAGGACTGCAGCGGATAGGATAGCGAAGCTAGAGGCGATCAGATGGGAGCCGGAGGCGGCATCCACGTATTCGTCAGCGATCCCTAGTGGAGCTACAGAACCAGCACAGCGCCCGAAGTCGGCAATCTCGAAGGAGCAGGGGAGTCAGGCGATGAACGAGGCGAAGCACCCGGGGGTGGCCTTGGTAGAGTCACGGGAGTCGTCTGAATTTTCCCCTCATGCTCTCACTCCCTCCCTCCAGTCCCTCCAAGTGGACCGAAAGCCTGGAGGGAGGCTAGAGCGGCAAAGAAAGGTAAAGCGAAGAGTGAAGACAATGCGAAGGGAAGGGGTGAGGAAGAGGCAGTAAGAAAAGGACGGTGGTAGGTAATAGAGGGATTTTGTACACCCTGGTCAGTCATTATGTCTGTCACTATTTAGTGTTGTTTCCACAGCAACGTTGCTAAGTAGGCTAGACTGTGTGCACAACCCATGCTCGTGCTTAATGAAAGTACGCTAGTCTGTCATAAATAGTGACAGAAAAAATCTCTGTCATTGTCACTGTCATAAGGAGGTAAACAAATAAAAAAACCAACAAAGCATATCAAAATGTCCGAACAACATCACTATAAGTTGGAAGAATCTCAAGAACAAAGCCAACCCAAGCGAAAACGAATAACCTATACCTCCGAGCTTAAATTGAAGCTTATGCAACTTTGTATAGAAAACGGCGATCGCTATATCGAGACTGTACCAGAGGATAACTTTTGGTCATATATACGAACCTTATTCTTCTCGATAACTGAGTTAAATACTGGAAATGGGAGCACTATACGCCGTAAGGTTGCTGATATAGTCAGCGAGCGAAAGGCTATAATTGCTGTGCAACGAGCACAGTCAGGTGTAGCTGTTGCTCCACCTACGGATCTAGAGCAAGCTACTGATACCTGGATTGAATGGATGGAGCGGCGTGGAGAGGAAAAACAAGCGAAGAGTACACAATCTACACAGATTAAGCAAGAAAAGGAGAAGGCCGCAATAAAACGCCAGAATCTGACAAAGACATTATCTGAGAAGCAGACCTTTCAAGAGGTTGCTACAGTTGATTTGACAGATTCTGATACAATAAGAGATAAACGGCGGAAGACTGGGAAAGCATGGGCAAGTGGGAAGGATAAAGAAATGCAAGAGAACTGGGATCGTTTAGACCACCGAGATGCAGAAACATTGGCATTGATGCGGGATATATTGAATGCTATATCAACCTCCTCCGCCAACGCCTCCTCCGCCAACGCCTCTTCCGCCAACGCCTCCTCCACCAACTCCGAGTCCTCTTCCGCCAACTCCGCTTCTACCACTCCGGCAACCTCCTCCGCCAATGCCTCTTCTACCAACTCCTTTTCTACCAACGCCTCTTCTACCAACTCCTCTTCCACCAACTCCTCTTCCACCAACTCCGAGTCCTCTTCCGCCAACTCCTCCACCGAAGGTCGTTTGGCAAAACTTGAAGCTGGGATGTCAGAGATCCTACGTATACTATCAGAAATGCGTAAATAAGAGATAAAGCAAAAGGTATATACTTACCAGATATTGAGATAAACTTGGGGGGTTTAAGAGGTTTTTGAATCGGTCACTGATTTGGTTACGCTGGCGTAGGCAGGTTTGGCAATTTGTTAGAAGAACGGCAACTACATAATAGGCTCCTATGGGAGATAGACCGATTTGTTGTGCTCTCTTTTTGTCTCCATAGCCAAATTGACTAATCACAATGCCAAATGCCCATTCAACAACAATGCGTGCACTAGACATCTGCACATTTGTTGCTAACTCTTTAGAAGTGAGACCACCAATACCATTGCGGCTTCGAAATGGTCCAATCACTCCATAACTCAATGAATAGGCTGGATCACCATATAAATAGAGTGTTGAATCGCCTCGATTATCCCCCTCAATACTATCCTCGGCAGCCTCAAATAGAGCTCTTAAATGTTGTTCAATTCCACACTCCTTCCATAACTTCCAATCCCCAACTGGTCCAAACTCCGGTCCATATAAACTACTTATAAGCCCATCTGGAGTTACAATTCCTTGATACTTGATCCCATGATATCCCTTATGCCCGGAATAGAAGTCTTCTTGATTAGCTGTAGGGCGTGCGATTGGCCGAACAGTCCCATCAATAAACCCCCATATACTACAGATTCCAGGGCAAGCATCAGCAATAGTGGCTTCATATCTCCTTAACTGAGCAAGTGTCAATCGCTGGAAATCCCATTCAAGCTTCTTATGATATCGCTGGTATAGATAAGCAATTAGACGATTGACTGTAATTGAGATTGCACTTCGTGAGAAGTTAAAAACCTGCATCATATCCTTCAACCGTGTTGGCCATGCTAGTCGATAAAGCATCATACATAGCGCTCGCTCGCCAGTTGTAGGATATCCAACACGCTTCATGGTTGTTTTGAACTCCGAGTCATGTCCGTCTAGGTCAAAACATACCAGCAGCTGTGCTATCTCGGCCCTCGTAAAGCGTAGGTATTCACGACACTCTATATCCCCCCAGCAAAGTGTCCATGTTGCTTGTTCATAAGCCATAGGTGGGCGGTAACGGTAACGGGGGTAGGCTGGGCTGTTGGAGATAAGCAACAATGTGCGGTGCCGCTTAAGCCTCCTCTGAAGTATTATCATCAATACTACCAGGAGGAGCTGTCGCTGTTGGCTGTCCATACTGATACTGGTTTGTTGATAGTTGACTTTCAAATAATATTTTTTCTTTACTATACGTAAGATTGAACTACGTCTAGGCTGGTTAGCTTGACAGGCCAGCCCTGTTGTGCATAACGACGTGCTTAATGACTGACCAGGGTATACAAAATCCCTCTAATGGTACCTGCAACCCCTGGCGGCCCCAAGGCATAGAGGGAAGCGCAGGCGGGAGCGAAAAGAGTAGACGGAGGAAAAAAGGGAGCAGGTACGGGGAAGATCGGTAGGCAGTGAGTAGAGAAAGAGGAAGGGGTAGTATATGGTCAGAGGTTTGGACATGAGCAGGCAGCCGAAGGGCGTTTGGATTAAAAAAAAGGGAATGGAAGGAAGGAACAGCCACGGGGGTGATCAAGGATATTCGGGGAAGGCAGTAAACCCTGGGCCCAGATGCAGTTACCCTGGGATGGGTGAAAGCACATGTCGGGATCTATGGAAATGAGAAGGCGGACAGAAGGGCAAAGAAAGGGGTGGATAAGGAGGTGCGCTGCACTCTGGTTACAGAGGGGGGTCTAAAGCAGGCATGGTCAAGGAAGAGGAAGGTGGAAAGGGAAGTCATAGGGACTGGGAAAGGGAGGGCGCTCAAGTGGAACAGAAAAGCGCTCCACAATTTCACTCAGTGTTGGACAGGGAAGGGAAGGTTAGGATGGTGGAGATATACGCTGGACCCCTATGAGGATGCCACTTGTTCCAGGTGTTTGGAATTGGAAACCGGGAAACATGTGGCACTTGAATGTCTAGCGGGGGAATGGCTCGGAAGAGGATGGAGTACGTGGGAGCAGATGGATGACAAGAAGGTGTGGATGCGGAAGCGGAAAGAAGAAGACAGGGAGGTCACTGTGGATCGGGTGGAGGATTTCTTCACTAGATTAAACCTCTAGACAGTCACAAGAGGGGACGGGGAAGGCGAGGCGGGAGAGTAATTAGGGGAGGGCCGTCGCAGGCGTGGCGGGGGAGGTTAGGGGTTATTTCGGTTACGTTTTTTTTTTTTTTTTTGGTAAATCAGTACTTGCATTGAAGCATCTCGCATCCCCCAGGTTAAGCCTGACGGGATTATCCAACCACCGGGCCGCTCCCTGCCCCGTATCTACGTACATGACCAGATACCCCCCAAAAATCAGCTACCACAACCCCGTTATCACTGCCCCAATCACCCCCGGACTGCCTCCGCCAGCTTCTCGCACCACTCCGGGTCCTCCCATATCTGCTCCCATTCTCGCCCTTTGCCATCCGCCACCCCAGGACAGCTCAGTAGGTGTGCAGCATTCTGTGCCACACCCTCCCCACACAACCCGCACGACGAGTCATCCGCCCTGCCCACCTTATGTAGCCACCAGCGCTGCGGTCCGCGGTCAGTAACCATATACGTCAACCCCCGTAGGGCTTCCCGGTTCCACTTTGTCTGCTTGGACGGCCGCCCCATGGGAAAAGCCTGTCGGATGCCTGCCGGTGTGATAACGTCAGGTCGTAGCATCCTCCTGCCCACCCATGCCACCTCCTTCGCCTTCCTGTCTGCCCTCTCATTGCCTTCCACTCCACTATGCCCTTTTACCCACATCACCGTCTTGTGGCCCTTCACCATCTCCCCCACTGCCAACTCCTCTATCCACGACCGTGGCTGTTCGAAGCGTAGATTCTGCAGTCGCCTGATGGCACCCTGGCTATCAAGTGCCACTGTCGACCTTCCCGCCTGCCATGCTCGTACCACTCCTAACATCTCAGCGTCCATCACCGTGACAAGAGAGCCCAAGTATACAACCTCCTCCCACTCCTCTCCCGCCTCTCCTCCCACTGCTGCTGCCGCCGCCACCCCTTCCTGTCGTGACCCATCCGACCATGCTGTCACTTCTTCTGCATCCAGCTCCGCAATATCTACTTCCCTCCCCGCAGTTTCATCCCCTCCAGACATCCAGTGGAGCACCGCGTCCGGTTCTAACACTCCCTCCAGTATCCCTTCCGCGGTCTCCCTCAACGCTGGCAGTGCCCTCCCATAAACCGACGCTGCCCACCGGATTCTCTTCGTCCACATCCGTGTTTTCAGATCTGGGATTCCAGTGATATCCTCGATCTTTGTCCTCGCACTACCCCTCCACCCCCCGCATATCCACCTTCCCCACTCTGCGCTCAACCCCCCCATCACCTCTGAAGCTTCGGTATGCAGCTCGGCACCATATGTCAGTATCGGAAGCAGCTGTCCGCACACTATCTGCTTTTTCCCCTTGGGCGGACTTGGTGAGTCGCCGTACTAGCTCCCATGCAGCCTTCCCCTTTGCTGTCCGATATGCTTGATGCTTCCTCCTCGACCTCATGTTGACGCCCAGATGTGATGCCTCTGCCTCTTTCCACCTCTTGCTATCATCCCATTCTAATCAAGTTGTCCAACCTCCACTGACCTCCAACGTACACAGAATTAACGTCGTCGACATACGAAAGGGGCACAAATGTTCCACCCCTCCTCCGCCCTCGTAGCCCAACCCTACCTACCTCCCTCTCCCTCCTTTCCGCCTCTCTGTTTCGGTTACCTTTCTTAGGCTCGGAAGGCAGGACGTTTATGTAGCCCGTTGTTCCATGGCTGTACCAAAGCTTCAGAGCGGAGGGAACGGGGCCGCCGCATGACATTAGGTCGAATCGGCGTACAGAGTTTAAAAAAAAAAAAAAAACCTATTCTCTTCACAATTCCTCGCTCATATAACCTCGTAATATTACAAACAAAACGCCGCCCCCGTATCCATCCCGTCACCGGTTTTGCTACTCCTCTGCCGCCCACTCGGCCTCCTCCGCAGCCGCTACCTCTGCCACCTCCTGAGCCGTCCAATGCCACCATGGACGCCCTCTGTTACGAGTCTCACGTGAGGGTGGTCTACGCAGAGGCGGAAAAACGAAGCCGATAGCCGCTGAGACTGAGGACGTGGACTGATCACCCACAGCAGGTCTAGCAATGGGCCCTCTAGCTCATACCTATGGGTTGAGTAGAGAGACTGGCCGGGACAAGGAAGTGTGTGCACCGTTCTAGCGATGGCCGAGAGGGTTGGGGCTAGGTCATATTGACTTATGGGATAACTGCTTCTTACGGAGGACCGGTTCAAGGCATATGTTCGTTCTTCGATTTCCAATCATTGATTTCCAAGCTGCTTATGTCTCCGTTATTGATTTGCAAGCATGTCTGCGTTATTGATTTGCAAGCATGTCTCCGTTTTCCTTATTTCCAATCAATGATTTGCAATCATTGATTTCCAAGCTGCTTAGATCTCCGTCATTGATTTGCAATCATGTCTCCGGGGTTTAGGAAGTCCATGCCGTGAGCATGTGGGGGGGGGTCAGGACAATCCCAGAGATGTATATATAAGGGGCCTCTGCTACCTAGATAGAAAGGGCAGAACCCAAGCACTGTCTTGTATACTTCTTCGAAAACCTAAGCACTATATCTCTTTGATCTCTACACTTTCGTCACCCTTGCGCACCCGTCCCTGTTGTGCTCGCCACTTGCTAAGCTAAAAGACCCTTTCGTCCTTTACCTTTGCTACCTGCTAGCCGAAGACCCTTTGCCACGCGCTAGCCCCACTAAACGTCGCTAGGAGCTCGCTAAGCTCTCCACCTCATAGTAGGCCCGGACTTGACCGTCCGCCCCTATAACACCCTCCAGCAGCTGTATTACCCTTCGGCGCAACTCTTATATCTGGCACTCCTCACGTCCTGACCCCTCAGGCTCCGGGCTCTGCGGAGTTTTGCAAATTGGCGTTGTGTTCATGCCGTGCACACAACGCAATCTAAAATTTTTCTGATGTGGGAAGTCCCAATCAATAGGGAGGGAAATAAAGACAAGGCCTTGGGTACTTTGTAGTGAGGATGGTAAAAAGTCTTGTGTAAGGGTTAAAGCTTGTGACCCGTGGTAGACTATAAACAATAAACTCAATATTAGACATAAGTAATCAGTTGGGATGAATATCATATTATGGGGCTTTTGTTCTAAGTTAGTTTGTGAAACTCAACTGTTCACCCCAACTAGAAGGTAATGATGCTCAATCAAGTACTTAACAACTCATCTTTCTCCTCCACAGTAGATTTCTTCTGATGATCATTATCGGAGCACACAGAATACACACAATACATGATAGATCAAGGTCCCCCCTACTCTCTCATCACATACTCTTTTACTCCGTCAATTTCACGCTTTGTAAGGAACTTCTTACCTCTGCCTCACGGATTCCTTCCGTTCCCGCTATCACCAATGTCTGAAAGCTTTCCAGACGTGCTGGGATGGAACGAGCAACAAGTTATGATGCTTTTTGAGGATGATTTTACCGAACTGACTACCAGACCAGAACCAGACTACCAGGGGGCAAGCAAATAAGATTAGTGTCGTGCCAAAAATCAGGTCATGAGTCCTATTTCAAAGACCAATCCAGACTCTCCATCTCCACTCTCCACCACCAGACTACTGTTCCCCAAGTGACTATCAGCCCTTAGGTAGCCAAACTTGGGCTGAAGAGTCGTACCCTCTGGCATAGGCCTGCAGATACAGATGGCATCGGAGCAGCTCACAACGGTACTTCCCCCAAATTCGAGAGTTCGCCAATCTTAAGTTATTATGCCACCTTGCCGCTTGAAGAAACCCAGCCTGTGGGGGGCAAAGCTGGGCCTGTGGCGAAGGAGGGTCGTGCTCGCATACCATCCTACGAGAGGCTTGTGCTAAGCAGATTAAATTCCATCCAAACCACCCCCTCGGCACTCCTTGAGGAACGAGTTCGGCCTTACGGCAGACATCCGAGTCGTCCCTTGGTCTCCATATATACCGCAACCCGCTACTTCGCTTTCTTTAACCATCTCAACTATGTTCAAGTGCTACCCCCTCCGCCTCGCAGTATACCAAGCCCCAAGCAGGCCTCTATGTCCACCCTAATCTCCATGTCAAATCCCGTCAAATCCAGCTTTACGTTTTTTTCCAAGCACCTCCGATTCGGTGCGTATTCCCCACTGATGACAGTGTGCAATTTGTATGTCCAATAGTGTGGGTCTAGGATGCTTGCTTAAAGAACCTCTGGATAAACCTCTTCAGGATTTGGGTGCTAGTTTCATAATCCTCGGCTACTATGCGGAGTTGAAGGGCACGTGCGGGAGCCAGACACAGAAATAGACATTTGGTCGCAGTGGAGAGTATCTCGCTGTAAAGGAAAAATCTCGCCATGTCTGAGTATAACTAGGGTTCAAGGTATACTCCAGGTCCCTGCACCGCCTCCACAGGCCCAACAATTTGGGGGTTAATTCTATTGACCTCACCTTGATATAAAAACCCACATGGTAATCACATATCCCTCTTCAACACGCGTTGTTTGTTGCAAAATCACCGGCTTTTGAGAGAGATGTGGCGTCAAGGAGGCACCCTTATTGATAAGCATGCAAGGAAGATGCTGTAAACCCTAATAGTGCGTATCTCTTTATAAGTAAAATATAAGAATACCTGCGCCTTTATATAGAGATCATGCCTCCCCCCCCCCTCTGTTATGGAAACGATTCACCAGCAATCTCTCAGCGAATTTTTTTTTATATCGGAAATGTTTGTATCGATGTTCTACTGTAACCGAGGAGTCATTTTTGAAACATGCTTATGAGCGGTGTCCTGCAACCAGACTGTATGCGCGGTATAGTACCGCAAGAAAACAAGTTTCAAATTCAAGGTATGTTTGGCATTTCACCTTGTACTGGTACTTTTACTAGTTCTGCTGCTTCTTTTCCGCCTCCTGCTTGTTGTGTATATCAAGCACTCACTCTTCCTCCAATACCTAGTTCTCTGGGATCTGGAGGCTCCCTGGCTGTTAGTGAAACCGCAAAAAAAAAAACTTTCAAGTTCAAGGTATGTTTGGCATTTCACCTTGTACTGGTACTTTTACTAGTACTGCTGCTTCTTCTCCACCTCCTGCTTGTTGTGTATATCAAGCACTGACTCTTCCTCCAATATGTAGTACTCTGGGATCTGGAGGCTCCCTGGCTGTTAGTGAAAGGGCTGAGCGCAAACGCTTGCCACAGCAAACTCTCCTCTTCAGAGGGCTGCTAGTGTTTCTGCTGAAAGAACAAAGTCACCTCAAGGTATGTTTCCTCCTCACTCCCTACTTAGCTTCCCATGCCTCCCACACTAGTTACTCACTTATATATACATAACCAGAGAATGCTTTGAACGAAATGTGCCAAGCTGTTGTAGGCTCTCCCTAGTATTCCTTTTTTTTTTTTTTGGTAAATCAGTACTCGTATTGAAGCTCTCGCTTATGACGAGGCAGCGCATCCCCTCAGGTTAAGCCTGACGGGATTGTCCTACCACTGGGCCGCTCCCTGCCCCTGTATCTACATACGCGTGACTAGATACCCTCCGTGAAAGATATTCGCACCTCAACAGAACGTAAAAACAAAAGGAGAATCGTCCCAATCACCCTCTGACCGCTCCCGCCAGCTTCTCACACCACTCCGGGTCCTCCCAGATCTGCTCCCACTTCCGCCCCTTCCCATCCGCCACCCCAGGGCAGCGCAACAGGTGTGCTGCGTTCTGAGCCACTCCCTCTTCACACAGCCCGCACCGCGGGTCATCCGCCCTGCCTATGTTATGCAGCCACCAGCGCTGCGGTCCACGATCAGTCACTACATACGTCAACCCCCGTAGCGCCTCCCGGTTCCATTTCGTCTGCTTGGAAGGTCGTCCCATGGGGAAGGCCTGTCGGATGCCTGCCTGTGTAACGATGTCAGGTCTTACCTAGCATCCTCTTGCCCACCCATGCCACCTCCTTCGCTTTCCTATCCGCCCTCTCGTTCCCTTCCACCCACTATGGTACAAGAAAAGTGAGTAACAGAACATTCACCTTCTAGTTCACTATTTTATGTACACGTTATGTGAATGTTATAAGTGAATACAAAAGTGTGCACTGCATGTGAGTAGCCCAACATTCACACGTTCTGTGTGGTTTTGCTCACTCAACTTTCACATAGTGTGAAAAACGGCTCACATAGTGTGAGCACTTTTCCGAGGCGTATTGGTGAACCTAGATGTGAGCAACTAGATGTGAGTAACCGTGCTTCACATCTTGCTTCACATCTTGCACATCTTTGCTCACTCAACTTTCACACAGTGTGAAAAACGGCTCACATAGTGTGAGCACTTTTCCGAGGCGTATTTGTGAACCTAGATGTGAGCAACTAGATGTGAGTAACCATGCTTCACATCTTGCTTCACATCTTGCACATCTTTGCTCACTCAACTTTCACACAGTGTGAAAAACAGCTCACATAGTGTGAGCACTTTTCCGAGGCATATTTGTGAACCTAGATGTGAGCAACTAGATATGAGTAACCGTAACTCACATATTGCTTCACATCGTTGCATACATATCTTACTTCACATTGTTGCATACATATTGCTTCACATCAGTGCACACATATTGCTTCACATCGTTGCATACATATCTTACTTCACATCGTTGCATACATATTGCTTCACATCATTGTACACATCTTACTGCACATTGTTATCCCCATCTTGGTTGATAGTATAGAGCAGGGGGCAGCGAGGCTACAGAATCAATGAGGTAAGGTAGTATACTAGGGAGTGGCCGTTGGATAGAGAACAGAAGAAAGAGTACGGGGAAGGGGAAGTATGAAGAAGGGAAGAGTGCGAGGAAGGGAAGTATATATATAAGATGGCTCAAGAAGCCAAGGCCGATTGCTAAGGCTGACAATATAGACTTCCCGAAGACAAGATAATGAGAGTCGTGCCACTTCTACTGTGCGGGCTTGGCACTGTGCGGGCTTGGCACTGTTCGGGCTTGGCGCTGTTAGGGCTTGGCGCTGTTCGGGCTTGGCGCTGTTCGGGCTTGGCATTATGTGGGCTTAGTTATGCCTAAATTACTCGATTGGGAAAATATGAGAATCGCATATGTGTAGTCTGGTTTTGGCGGGGGGCTTGTGCCAACCAGACTAGCATATGTGAGGCGAATAACAGAGTGAATAACATAGTGAGTATGTGAGGTGAATAACAGAGTGAATAATAAAGTGAGCTATTCACGTAGGCAGAAGTGAATAACACAGTGAGCATGCGAGTGAGGTGAATAATGAAGTGAGCACAGTCTAGTGAGTGTATTTATGTGAGCGACGGTGTGAACAAAAGAGCTCGTAATAATGTGAACCAGCTATTGTGAGTATATTTGGTTCACATAATAACTAGGTGAATAAAAATCATTCACATGAAGATTCACAATTATACTCACCACCACAATTTCGATTCACATTACTCACTATATCACTCACAACACTGGTCACGCTGTGAAGATTAATTCACATCACTCACTCGACATTCACTCTTTTGATTCACTCCCATACTAAGTTTGTACCATAGTGCACCCCACTATGCCCCTTTACCCACATTACTGTCTTGCTACCGCTCCTCTCCCCAGTATTCCTCTTTCTAGGTATATTTCTCACTTCCTACTGCTTTGTTAGTTTCCTTATCATTATCTTCTCCCTCTTGTTCATGTCAAACACTGACTTCTCATCTTAAAAACTTACTGCGCTAGGTTCAAGTTGAAGCTACTCAGCCACACACTGTGTCAGCATAGGTATCCAGTCCTAACTGCCTGAGCTCGGTTCCACTACCCTTCCGTGCTTGTGAAGGTGACGACCAATGGGTTCAGCTAGAGTGCCGAGGTGACCCTATCACTAATGAGGATCTTCTTGTATATCGATGTTACAATGGAAGTTATATCAGCCAAGTGGAAGCTCTGCTCATCTCTTTGTATGATTTGCATTGCCAGATTATCGATAGGTCTCGCCACCAACAAGCATGCGATACGACTCAAGTCGATGACAACCTGCAACGAGATGTGACTGAAACCAAACTTTGCTGGGCTGTTTGTGAGACTTTGCAATACCTAACTCATCGCAGCGTCGAAACGCACGAGGGATGGATGATATATGAATTGCAAAGGGATATTGAAATAGGGCTGAGGTTAGAAAAAGCTTATGCACCTTGTATGTTACCGTCCTACGGCCTGTGTTAGCTACCTCTTCTTCTTTTTCATGTCAAACACTAACTTCTCCTAGCTCCTCGCACCAAAGAGCAGACACTCCCTATATAGTCTGAGAAACTGAAGCCGCCACACTACCAATACCAGAACATGTTGGAGGTGGTGGCATTGAGGATCACATCCTGAGGGCAAATTTACAAACGATACCAGTATGTTTGCCACTCGTACTTCCTTTCATCACAACCACTGACTTCTCGTTCTAGCTCCAGGTTCTAGACTCGAGTTGCTCACTCACAGTCAGCGAAGACTTCGAACGCAATCAGGCTGGGGGTTAGACCGGGAGTACTTTCAATCCTTATCGGCCGCTTGGTTGAATGGCCACCCTATATCTGGTTGTGGCAGAAGAGATCTGGGAGTGTTGCCTCGGGTGGGGCCTCGGTAACTCAAAACGGGTTACCATGTTCTGTGTTCAGTTATTAGCAAAATCATATACTGTAGATTTAGAGTATAAAATAAATAATCAAATTGCCAGCAACCCCATTCAGTATCTCTACTTCATTTCCGATTGCTACCACAGCCTTGTTTTCCACAGTCTGCTTGGTGGTTTCCCCCAGATTATTCTTCATCCCTTCCTCTAGGCTTTTCCGTTCCGACTTCCTCTACAAAGTATCCATCAGATTGATGCCTTTCTTTTCCTTCTGCTGCCTTGCATTCTGCGCTACCTCTACTCTCTTGCCTCAAAGTTAACCCAATTCTCCAGTCTTTTCCTCCCATTCAATCCTATCTACTGGCCTCTTCACATCCCCCACTTTCCAATGACAGCACGTTATGTCATGGTATTTATATGACTACTTACAATCCGCTGTCCTTTCCGAACAACATCGCCAATATGTCCTTGTGACTCAAATTCGTTCAGGCCCAAATCAATTGACTGCAGATCCAGAGCATCATCTTTCAACGACTTCCACGCAGCCAAGGACCATAAGCGATTATTACTAACTGTCAGAATCATCTGATATAAGTAGGCATGGGCACGAGCCGAGCCGGCTCGAGCCCGGAGGTCGTTGCAACCGCGAAATACCGACGGTACCCGAGGAGTGGAAATCTTCAAAATATGTTGCAGTTCCACCCTTACTCTGTTTTTTTTTTCACCTCAATGACACCTCCGCCGGAGTCCACTACACCCCCTGAGAACTACAGTTATTCAGTATCTCGCCCTGGATCTTGTCAGTTTAACAACTATCTCTGCATTATCTCTTCTCTACAGTTGTAGGCTATTTATTAATCGGGAATCTATTCAGGATGAGCCATCGCGTCGCCACATTTATTATGGAAAGCATTTACAAGTGCAATCGCCGACATTACCGACCACGCCTACCAACACAAGAAGAGAAACACCAATTAACGCGATGGTTGAAACAATATTGCAGTCCTATGTATCGTCTGATTTCGCTGGGTGATAAGGGTACAAATGATTCTTTCCTATTTCCATGTCGGTTTATATTCGTATCTTTCATATTTCTGCGTCTTTCTTATTTTCCATGGCCTACATAATTATGTAGCGTATGTAGTTATCTTGCAATTCTCGCGAGCCGGCTCGTGCCCAGGCCTAGATATAAGTTTGGCAGAGGGGGATTTTGTCTCCCATGTGGTGGGTCCTTGACACGCTACTGCGGGTATAGGGTAGTTGCTTTGGCTTCGTATCGCTGCTATATTCTGATTATCTGGTTCCTTCTTCCATCAACAGGGATGGCTTGCAGAAGGTCGTTCAGTCCTATTGAGGAAATGGGATGGTCGAATGAGACGGTTGCTTGGAATAGTACTAGTGTGGGGTATGCAGCGTTGAAGGATAGCGGTCTATGCCTCCAGGCAATGTGGTCCGCTGTGATTAATGCGATAGCGTCGACGGCGGCCAGATTTCCAATCCGAGGCCTAAGGTAGATGTTTTTCGCCTGTTCCTTGATTCTATGTGAACCCGGAGCTTCTCGTAATGCGCCCCTCAGTGTATGGAGGTCCCTAAAGGCTGATTCTCCAGGTGATGTTGGCAGTGGCTCGAGTGAAATAATTATATCATGGGCATGGACCTGACCCTGGAGTAGCGGATGTGGTAAGGCCAGAGAGTATAGTGTAAGTGTTGGCCCTTGTTCAAAAACTCGATGTGTGAGACTTTCGAAGATGGTGCCCTCGACAGACCCGAACGCCGGATATTTTTGTATCAAGTGCTGAAAGAACATTTTCCCCTTCTTGGTGTCTTCGGCTACTGTCGCAGCGACCAGGAGGTCTATGACATGGGGAGTAATGGGGCGAACGGTGTGGAACACCGAAATTCCCGTACTAGCAGGTCGAGTTGACTGGTGGGGCGAGGTGGCGGTAGGGATTATTAGTCCCGGGTAACGAAAGGCAGACAAGAGGGCAGCCTACGAGTCAGCTCTAGGCCGTATCGCAGGGAGCCAGCAGGTAGCTACCGCAGCGGGTATCAGGGCCGCGGCCAAAGCAAGACGGAAGGACATGCGTTCAGAACCTGGGTTTGGAGCCAACAGGTGCCTATGGCACAGGCACACCCTGTCCGCCTACACCTGGCTGCGCACCAACCGGGGCCCACAGAACTACTGGCTTCACCTCATCCGCAAGGTCGACACTTCCCAGCCTGCCCCAACTGCGATCAGCCCTCGGAGGACGGCTACCATATCACCTTCGACTGCCCCCACCACCATCAGCAACGCCAGGAGTTCATCGGAGATGCCAGGACATGGGAAGATTTGGACACACCAATCTGGCAGAAAGAAGAGGGGGAGGAGGAGTGGGACGCGGTAGAGGCATACTTCGCCTACCTCTACCGCCCCCTTGCTGGACGCTAAGCGCAGGCAGGGAGGCTTCAGGAGGGGGGCGAGGCTCGCCGCTCACTCGTCGGATGTTGCGCATATTTTGTTTCTCTTTCCTTTGCGTCCTCTTCCTATTTGTACATAGTTCGCGCAGGGCGTCAGACTAACTTGACCGTCCCTTGAATCCACCCGGGTTTCCGGGTGGCTCGTCATACGACCCTTAAGGTTGTGCATACGAGTAGGTACTGCGTTATAAAAAAAAAAAGAAAATAGGGATTATTAGCATTAAGGTGTTGCTATCGACGCCGGGTTCCTGGTCTTCGATGAAATGCATATCTAGATTTTTTACAGCTTTATTAACCTTCTTTCTCAACATGTCTTCGTAGACGTCCCATCGGCCATAAAACCTGATATGTTCGTTGCTACTGGAATTCAACGGCGGCCTCAACGTTTTGAATATGATGCGGGGAATAGGTCCAAAAAGCGAATATATCATGTGAAAATGTACCAAATCCCGTTGTAGTCCCCCAGCCATACAAAACCGTCTGCTCGCCACAACTTCGTCCCAGTTCCAAGGTGCCATATAATAGACTTCTGGGTTAAGTTGCTTACTCCAGAACCGGTACTGTTGCTCGTTCGGTTATGATGCATGAATGAGAAACCAGCGCATGTTAAGAACGAGGGACTCACTTGGTGTTTTTTTTTTTTTTTTAAACTCAGTACTCGTGTGCACAACCTTAAGGGTCGTATGACGAGCCACCCGGAAATCCGAGGGGTTTCAAGGGACAGTCAAGTTAATCTGACGCCCTGGGCAAGACTCACTTGGGGTGGTGTCCATGAGGGCTAGGATTGTCTTATCTTGGGCGGTCGAGATATGTGAAGATGAAAACACTGTCGTATCATTGATGAATTCTACTCCCCAGTCCGAAAACATATATAGGCCCTGTTGGTCCGTCTGGAGTACGGTAGGATAGCCGTGTAGCAGGTTTTGGACCAAAAGGTATGATAGCGAAACCGACTTTCCTAGGGAGAGGGTCAGTATTTTGACAAACATCATTAACTGAAAGGAGACCAAAAAGAAATACTACCAATTCCAGGTTGGCCCAAAATTAATACACCTCTCTTTCCATCAGCATAATCATGTCTGATATGCCGCTCCAACTCGTCATATGCTGCTCGTATAAGAAGTGTGGACAGGTCATTGGAGCATGGAAGATACCCCCCCATACCCCCAAAATAGCTTTCAAGATTTAATAGCTTGCACTGCCTCTGGTAGTAGCTAATTGGCAATGCACTGCGAGACGTATTTTCTACTGCGTAGAATGGGACCGCAACGTCCGCAGTATAAATAAACCGGTGAGCCATAGCTACCTTCCTCCAGAGCGACTGATAGAGTAGGTTAAAGGGATGATGGTCTGGCCGCATGGTTCGGGGGCTGTCGCGCCACGGTCGCTATGCCCTCCACATATTCAATCTTAACATTATTCCCCCCGCCCAACTTCGGAAGACTAACTCTGCCCTCCACCTCCGGTGTATACGTGACCATAGTCCTCATATACCTCAGAAACTGTCTCGGAGTCATACGATAGGACCCTTCTAGCACGATTCCGGGCATCCCATTAGTTGTAGGAATGGCGGGGTACAGCTCCTGTAGGTCTGCGACGAACTCATCGGGGGTGAGGTGTTCGTTTAACAGCAGGATGTAATCTTTCGGTGGGACAGTGGACTGGGGACTTTGGAGCTTCAGGGCGAAGATTTTGTTGGACATGTTTATGGCTGGAGTAGGTACTCAATGGTCTCGCTCTGATCTTCGAGTGTTCTTTAGTTGGTTCTGTAATTATCCTCGATCGATTTGAGCTTCTAACTGTAGAATCTAGAATCAGGTTGAGCAGGATCTTGAGAGTTGTAGAGGGTTGAATCTTGGGAGATGTGAAGAGTTTAATTATCTTGGATATTTGCTTGATTGTCTTAAGAATGATCTGATCTTTTCCTTTGACCTTAGAAGGAGAAGAGAAATCCCCGTACAAGTTAGAAAAGAAAATCAAGCTTAACCCAGATCACCAAGACGCTATACGCTATAACAATGTAATGACGCAATAGAGAAGTTTTTTTTTTTTTTTTTTTTTTAAAGTCTGTACGTCGATTCGACTTAATGTCATGCGACGGCCCCGTTCCCTCGCCTTTAAAGGCTCGGTACCCCACGGAACAACAGGAAAAGCTACGTACACCTGTATCTCACCAACGTAATAAAACTGTGAAATGACCCAAATCACCAACCCGAGTCCGAACCCGAGTCTGTCACCTCCGACCTCTTCCGACCTCTCTCAAAATCATATACCTCCACTGGTAGGCAACGTCCCCGAACCTTCATTCCCAGCTGCCCACCCTGTACATGAAAAGAGACCAGATTATTAAGAAACACTACTACCGAGCTGGTAGTCTTGCCTGTTCTTCTATGACCTCCCAGGAGCCAACGTGCTCCGATTATCCCCCGCATTCCTGTTTTCCTCACATCCTGTATAGTGTCTGCCATGGGTCGGTGGCAGGGTATTCCATGCACAACAAATGCTCTAGTGTCAACATACTCAATATCCTTGACCTTGACTGGCTTTGCTGGCTTTTTGTGTTTGGCAGCTGGGGATTTTGCTGCCTTGGGTCCCGTTTGACGTACAACGGGCTGTTTTTTGGTGACGGGAGGTGTCACCGGGGCCTCGTCCTTCACTACCTCCTCCTTCTCATAATCCGAAAGGTCCTCATACAGGGTAAACCTTTCTTCATCAACCATCTCTACATCCTCCTGTATCCGATTACTGTCCTTAGCCCCCTCCTTCTTCTTTACTTTCTCCTTACTCTGCCTCTGTCTCTGCTTCTTCTTCTTCTCTACCGGTACCTCCTCTTGTGTTTCGGTTATTACATCAACCATATCTGGAGATGCTTGTATACCAACCTCTACTGTCTCAATCTTCTTAACTGGCTTTGGTACTTGAGTCAGGGTCTGCTCTTGTTCAGGCTCCCTCTGTACTGATGCCAGTCTCTCTTCCATCTTCTTCTTCTCTTCAACCCACACCTTCTTCTCCTCTTTGATCTTCTTCAACTCCTCTGTCTTCCTCTGAGTCTCGGACTTCAGATTCCGGAATTTGGGGTCCTCCCTCGACCTGACTTCCAGTTTCTCTAAGTGGTCCTCGACTGCGCCAATTAGCGTCGCTACTGGCCTTCCTCTTGAACATCGGATGGTATCTGCAAGGAAATTCGATAACTGTTCGAATTTCTCCTCTGCCTCCGTATTCCTCTTATCTTCTATCAACCCCCTGTTAGTAACTGCCAAATCACTATTCCTCTTCCGCTCCCACTCCAACCTCTCCTTCAACTCCTCAACCTCATCCTCTAGGCCTTGAATATCTTCCATTTTTTTTTGGATTTTATTCAGTTCCTTTGAAACCCTCACCCTACCTCTTCCCACCTCCCCCTCGTCAAACTCTCCTAAGAGCTCATCCAATAAATGGTTTTCTGCCTCCTGATCTCCAATCTCCAAGAAGGCCCCAATATGCTGGATAAAAAAATCTCCGAGCTCTTTCCACTGCCAGTCTGTTATCGAATCTCTTTTCTCTCTCACTGCCACAACTCCTGCCTCCTCTAATTCCCTCTCATCATCTGAGTCCAAATAACCGGGCGGATTTCCTTTAGCCACCCATGGACCGCACGTGTATTCTTCCTCCTCACTACTCTCGCCAGTCTCCGAACAACTTTCAAACAGCTCATCATCTGAATCCACTACCTCCTTTCTCACCTTCCTTCCAACCTCCGTGCCCTCGGTTATCACTTCCAAATCTCTTCTCACTGTCTCCATATCCCTAAACCTCTCTATCCCCTTAGCCGGTCCAAAAAAAATAGACTTTGGAGCCGTTTTTATTTTCAGCACTGCCGGCGTGTTGGCTGGTGTCGGTAATTGTGTTGGCTCCGGTGTCTTGTGTGTCGGTGGAGCATTTTGGAAACTTGGTACTTGGATCTGGCGTCCGCCTTTTCCTTTGCCTCCTTTGCTCTTACCCGACCGTGGCATTATAGCAACCTGTTGTGTGATTCGCTGCAGCTGAATCCGTTGCTATGCGCCGTTTTTACTGTTGGCTTTGGAATCCCCGTCGAAAAGAGCCAATGGCCTTCTTGCCACGTGATTGTCGTAGGTGTTTTCTCTTGGGAGAATCGCCCAGTGAGTCGTAAAACTTCACCTCTGGGGGAAATCTGTAATTCCGTTCTTGCCTCGTAAAAAAATTAGCTCACTCTCCTCCCGTCCTCGAGGGCTGTATAATCCTGTAATCGCCGACGTCGGAAACCCTCTGGTTGTCGAGTTCGACCAAGTGGGCTGTGCATATGAAGTATTTGAAGAGCTTTGCAAATACATTGCATGGCAATAGAGAAGTACTTATACTGTAATAAGGAAGGTCTCTTTTTTCTAAGCCGAGTAATTATTTATGACCTACAATCTGCTGTCCGACTGTGTTATTATATTTAGTAATGACCGTACTCACTTAAAATTTGGTTTTCAAAAAACTACAATCTGCTGTCCGACTGTGTTATTATATTTAGTAATGACCGTACTCACTTATGTCGATTCCCATACAACATTCCGATCCTGTGACTGAACATGAGACCTTGTGGCACGTAGTTGACTTCTTACGAGGTCTCATGTCAACATGTTGTCCAAGATTGTTGCCGGTAACATTGTATGTATTCCTGAACCATCCTCAACTTTTATTCGAATTTACTGACAGTTGACGGTTTGCTACCAACGGGATTATCCACGGCATTGACTACATTATCATGCTTCCACCCTATGCCCAAAACCTCGTTGGAATCCTCCCAACAGCCTTCTCCACATCAGCACTCGCATTTGCTAAAATGGAGCTTGCGGGAGAAGACAAGTTCCCAGACGGTCCAAAGACTTTCTTTATTCCACCAAACAGTGCTTGGAAGCGCCTTGGTTACAGAATCAATGCCTTTTTGTTCAGTAGCTTTGGCGAGAAGTATTTGGCTGCTCTCTTCGAACCTGCTGTTTGGTGTGAGATCTCATGCCACTACGAGCTTGCATCGATCCGGAGCTATCAGCTATATTTCTCTGGCGATATAAATTGTGGAATGCAGTCGCCTGTCGGTCACAGTGCCCAGGGACAACATGATCCTTTTCGACCATTTCGCTAGTTAATGGCCTATCCACCAAGATGCAAGACTGCGCTGGTATACTACTCCGGTTTCACTGACATTGACACCCTCATTGAACAATCCTCCACCGTTGAGAAAAAACTGCCGCCAAACCAGCCGTAACCTCCGTTTTGCTCAGTCGCCAAACCCATGGTCCTCAGCTCCCCAATCTCATACCGAGCCTCCTACTCGGTATCTGCAACCCCAAGGCCCATGCCTCTATGCTTCCTGGAGTTCCCACCCTCATGTACATATACCTCTTTTCCATTCGCCCTGCCTGACTCTGGAGGGGTGGGAACGTTAGAGGAATACAGGCGCCTGCGTTTTCTGTGGGAAGCTGAACCATTTCCTGACAAATTACCCAATCCGCCCCGACGCGACAACACCGTGCAGGACGAGCCCACTTGGTCGATCTCAACAACCAGAGGGTTTCCGTCGTCGGAGTAAACAGCGATTTACAGAGCGGAACGAGCAGAGCACGAATATTTTTTTGGGGGGCTCAATTGAAGGGAGCTACGCAATCCCCCAGAGGGTCGAGTTTTGCTACGACGCGGGGCGATTTTTCCAACGTTGCAACCGTATTCACCAGTGATTGGTGGTGTATACAACAGCAAATTGGAGGCTCTGTTGAAGTCTGTCGTGAAGAAGGAGACGGTAGACGGGAAGGAAGTCTCGGTCGACTTGGCAGAGGTGTTTTTCTCTCGCTTGCGATCATGCTGATTACGGCTGAGGGGGAGCAAGGAGTGGGGGGAGATCGTATAGATGCTTGGTTACGTTGCCTATAGTTTTGCTGTAGTTAGTTGTGCTCTGGGAACAGGGGGCATAGGGCATTAGGCCCACCTGAACCTCGCCATGGTCATACCGCATGCGAGTATTGATTTAAAAAAAAAAAAAAAAAAAAAATTGGAGGCTCTAGGATACAGCAAAAGCAGCGCGTTGCAACCCAAATAGCGACGCAGGACCTTGGGTCACCTTCGGAGTGGGAAGTCACAATTCTTCGGGGAATTTAACGAGACTTCTTAGGGATGCCACAATTCCGCAAGGGCAAGGGGAGGACCGCCAAACCGTTGGTGGTCCCTAACCTAGACAACAGACCAAGGTACGAAACTCTGGATTAAAATACCCCCGCAGAAGACACCTCCTCATGACAAATTAGTGAAGGCGGTTGTAATTCACGGGGTCCCCTGCCAGAGACCCATAGCAGATATCATACAGGATATGGGAGTGAGGGGGATTATGGGAGCACGTTGGCTCTTCGGAGGTAACTGGAGACTTGGAAAAGCCACCAGCTCCGTGGTTGTGTTTTTTGACAGGAAGTTAGCCGTTGGGAGTCACCTGAAAATGAGGGGACGCTGGCTCCCAATGGAGGCTTATGACTTCAACAGAGGAAAGTAGAGGGTGGATTTGTGAGCGAATGGTAATGGATTTTCTAGTGATGGCTTATCATTTTTCCTTTACCTTGTTTGTCATTTCGCACTCCTATATAGTTTATACAGGTGGCGGGTCTTTTACAGTTTGATTTAGTTGAGTGGATAGTTGGCCCGTTGTTCCGTGGGTGTACCGAGTCTTTTAAGATGAGGGAACGGGACCGTCTCATAGCCTAAGGCTCCACAGACGTATAGATTCAAAAAAAAAAAAAAAAAAAAAAAAAAAAACCCAATCCGCCCCCAAGAAACACGGCGAACCAGGCCAGCTTCTTTTCCCTTACCCCCCCCCCCCCCCCCCCGAAGCCATATCTCTGCCAAATATCATTCCGGAGAGCTCCCAGTCCCTTGCCTCGATGCTAGCCCATGCAAGCTTGGGACAAGCTCTCGGCTCGTTAAAAGTTCCTAGTGCTGCAGTCGAAGGGCCTTGTAGTAAAAATGACTTTCGGAGCATATTGGGTGGGGATGCTCACAGGAGCAATGACGTGACTCTGCCGTCATCTCCTTCGCAAGTGAGATCCCTTGCCGAGCGTGCCGTAAGGTAATCTGGTGGTAGTCATATCGTCATAACCAGGCCTTCACTTTTTCATAGCCGGTCAGTTTGTCGTAGGTGGAATTTCTTGCTTGCGCTGCTTCCTTTCGAAAACCTTTCACAAATGTTTCGACGAAAAACAGTGCAAGTCTGATGCATCGCAACTATTACGGTATTTTTGCCGTCCTTTAGAACAGCAATTTGATTTCCACATTATATACAAAATATTTTGCAAGTTATATCTTTTATCCTCTTTCGCATGCCAGTACATCACGCACTGTCGCTCTGCTGTCAGTGCCACTGCCCCAGTGCTGATTTCGACGTCTAGTATCTACTTGCTATACCTCTGGACTGGGTCTTTCTGAGTTGGCTCGAAAGACGCCGGTCTATGTTTGTCATAGACTCCTCTACTGCGAACCCTACTGCGAACCGATAGCCCTCTACTGCGAACCTAATCCTATATCTACTTGCTATACCTCTGGGCTGGGTCTTTCTGAGTTGATTGTCATAGATATCTACCGAATTCTACTACTATCTACATTTCCATTATGTCGATTACTGAAGTTCCTGCGTTTCTCATATATTTCCAACATGATGTTGAGAAACAGGTAAGTTAATTACCTACTTGCTTTTGTGGATTGAAATGAAATACTAAGTGGAGATAGATTGAACTTTCTTCTGTCGTCAGCAAAACCTTTTCAGACTCAACATGATCAGACTCGACATGATATATTTTCTACATTTGAAGATGCTGATACATTTCTGAGAAAGGCAATTGGGAGATTTTTAAAAGCCAATGTTGCGCAGCATGGATCCTTCAGAGAACTGGTTATTCGAGAAGGATTAGATGCTAAAGATGTTTCGATACATCTTTCTTCAAACTACTTTCCCAACTCCGACAGAAATGAAGGTCACTACGCTGAAATCTTCTACATCACACAGGACTTTCTGGCTCTGGATCTCAGACTATAGATACTTCAATTCGAGTCATTCATTTGCGGAAACTAAATGAAATATATCTACCGATGAGGTATTGGGTTGCTAAAAGTCCTGGTATTTTTGAGGAATGGAAAGAATATTTGAAGACATATAAACTTGCTAATCGGCGACATGCAAGGTAAGAAATTTCTTTTTCAACTATAATACTATTATTGACAACTTTAGATTCCCTACTATATGTTCCAATATTTCGAAACTTCAGCTTGATGTCTCAGCAACAGAAAGTGTTATTATTAGAGATGCTGATAGCAATGATCTCGTGGGAGTTGTTATTAGAAACTTCGGTAATGATGAGGGTTTACTAAAATGGGCAATTGGAATATTGGATCGAAGTATCGCAGTTGCAAAATCTGTTCGAGTAAGTAATAGTAATTTTATTTAACTAGTATTATACTAATTTTCTTTGAAATTTTAGCTTGATAATCCAGGTAAAATTTGTTTGCAAGGCTGGAGTCCTGGTCAATTTAGCAACCCCCGATTCGACTGGGTTAAAAATATGACAAAAGTTCTTGAAAACGATGAACTCATGGTCCACTATAAAAATATCTGTGCAGTGTTCACAGTTGCTTGGAATCTCGCTCTACGAAAGTACCCTGTAGAAATCATAAATGATTTTGAAATATTTATGGCATATTTGCATGAAGTATCGCAGAATAGGTTTGAGGTATCGTAAGTCGAAGATTCGAGGTTAAGGGGATGATCGACGAAGTAGAAAGGTAGATGGAGATTTATTTTTATTTATTTAGAGATAAAATCTAAAATAATCTATGAGAACATAAATACATCATAACTAAATGTGCAAAAGAAAGCGACTAATTTCATCTTTTGTCTTCTATACATATCTACTCTAGACTAATTGCAGTATAAGTATGTCGTCATATCTCGTTATTCCACATATTCCGCGAATCGGATACATCCCTTGTTGATCACGGGGTGTGTAGTTATTTTATATGTATTAGATATACCCCCCGAATCTGATTCCAATACTCACTTCTCGAATATCAAGTAACCTTCTTCCTGTAACTGTACCCGTTTGAGTAGCTTGGTGCTAGTCTCGTGATCAGAATTCTTCTACAACCCCCAGTCCCTCAAACCAGAAACATGAACGATTACAGCAACGACCACAGCGGCATAACTGACCAATCTGGCAACACAGGTATGGTGTTGACCCGGTCCCAATCTCAGTTACCGAGCGACGATACAAAATCCGTCTACTGGCACTTTCGTCGTATTTTGGAGATCGCGGCAAACTTGGGACCAGGTGAACAACGCATCATTGAGGGAGTCCCCCCAGAGCATGCCCTTCAGATTATTGAGTCAGTGGAGGCATCTAGACCGAGGGAGGAAAAGGCCTTAAGGTTTCTCCCCGCATTCTGGGGTGGTGGCAAGTTGCAAGGTGGCTAATTGATGGGATACATCATATATAGGGCAAGCTACAACGCCGTTACACATTCATTGTTGATCGGTCCGATGCCATGCCAGCTACATAATAGTTGCCAGCCTTGGCTAATGCACGAAATCTCCGAGATGACAAGCACGGGGTGGCTGACCCCACAAGAGGTTTCGATATTAGATTTTCAAGCCGGAACAAGTACGGCTTTCCTTCATTCGTTTAGGCCAGGTAGGGAATATGTATAGAAGCTGACCATTCTTTAAAGCAATTGATGGCTTTCAAGGAGCGTACGCCAATTCAGTGAAGGAGCCCGATGCGCTCTTGCAAGTCGACACCGACTTGATTCCGTCTTTAGTGGTGGAAGCAGGTTGGTCGGAGTCATTCCCCAAATTGCGATCGGATATCAATATCTGGATGGACGGGGGGGGTGGGGCGACAAAAATTGCTATCTTGGTCAAATTTACGAAGCACCAAGGGAATCGTTTTGGTGCGTTTGTGGAAGTTGCACGGTATAATGCTGCCGGAGGCTGGATCTGGGAGAATCGCCAGGTATTATCCTTCCAAGTTCGAGCGAGGTTGTACTGACGATTGGCTGCGGAAGCACCTCTTCCCAACCCCGCCAAATCAAAATCAATATATCGCAGTAAGTCGGGCTGAGATTTTCGGCAATCATATTATGCCTGGCCGCAATCCAGGGGATGTCTGGAACTTGGACCTTGCGCGATTCCAGTCAAAGATTCGACGTGCAGCCCAGAGGCAGGGCTGGGCACCACTATAAGCGCTCTCTACGTAGCCCTCCCCGATCCCAGTCTCTACACGATGCTAGCTATAGTTCTAGGCGGTAAATGTGCGTACGATCCCTGTTTTACACCAAAACTGCCAGTTTAGAAAAAAAGATTAAAATTCAATGCTAACAGGAAATTCAATGCTAACAGGAATATGCATCTTTTTAGACCTTAGAAAAATCATGCTTATTGAAAGGTAGTTCTCTATGAATTTTAATTGTAGATAACATACAGTACCCCGGCGAAAGTATCCGCGCACCCCTATTTTATGCAGCTTATATGCAGCAATGTGAAACCACGTCATGCAGGTAAGACATGTCTAGCTAAATCTACATATATACATTATAAGGTCCTGCTGGTCCGGCGATCTCAATATTTCGTATACCATCCCTCTGCCTTAATCACAGCTGCCACTCGGCGAGGCATAGATCTTGTTAAAGAATCAAGTAACGTAGACGGAATCTCTTTCCAAGCCTCTAACAAGCAATCTGCCAACCTTTTCTTGACAGTCGCTAGCCCTCCCCGACAAGTTGCAATATCTGGAAATCTTTGGCACAAAATCCACTTAAGATATCGCCAAACATGCTCAATAGGGTTGAGATCTGGTGAGCAAGCTGGGTGATCTGCAACCTTCCATCCTTCATCTTGTAACCAACCTAAACTGTAGTAAGAGTTATGGATAGGGGAATTGTCTTGCATGAATACCAGTGTAGATATGCCGGCTGCTGCCATATCTTCCTTTACAAGTGCGAGATAGACTTCCAAAATCTCCACATAACGCTCAGAGTTTTGAAGCTCCAAAAGCTCGGGCACCAACAATCCACCCTTTTTGAAACTCAGTCAGTTCTGCCTTCTTCTTTTTGCCCGGTGGTTCTGCCAGCACTGGGTTAGCTACAGTTGCTTCTAAATCCGATGGGAGCGGGACTGCTACTGAAGACATTTTGCTATATAGGAGTGTTGTCTACCGCACTTGACCCCGCACGAAGTTATAAGCCTCCCCATGGGACGACCTTCCAAGCAGACGAAATGGAACCGGGAGGCGCTACGGGGGTTGACGTATGTAGTGACTGATCGTGGACCGCAGCGCTGGTGGCTGCATAAAATAGGCAGGGCGGATGACCCGCGGTGCGGGCTGTGTGAAGAGGGGGTGGCTCAGAACGCAGCACATCTGTTGAGCTGCCCTGAGGTGGCGGATGGGAAGGGGCGGAAGTGGGAGCAAATCTTGGAGGACCCGGAGTGGTGTGAGAAGCTGGCGGGAGCGGTCAGAGGGTGCTTGGGACGATTCTCCTTTTGTTTTTGCGTTCTGTTGAGGTGTGAATATCTTTCACGGGGGGTAACGTAAGCGACAGGGATGCGACGCACTACAGGGATTCGACGCACCGTGCGCAACAGGAGCACCAGGTGCACAAAAGTCAACGCAGCGGGACGTAGAGTTATTCAATTGACCTGAAACTTGAAGTGAAGGATCTAGATACATAGGGAAAGCTATCCCGCATATTAGCTTAGGGTGAGAGAAAGAGTAAGATAACAATATAAGAGGGATTACCTAGGAAACAAAAAATATGTACAAAGTAATATATGCTGATGTACCTCAACACCTTGAATGCAAGAACATGGTTTTGATAGTGGAGGATGATTGAGAAGGTGTGCTGAAGCCAGTAGAGGGTTTTGAAAAGAGCTGGTGCTCTATAGCTAGCTTGAGAGTAGCTACCATAATAGTATTGGACCAAATACTAGCTGGAGAATTGGAACTATTAGATTTAAATTAAATTTTAAACTATTCCTCTGGTGAAGTTGATGCAATTTGAATAGTTTTTTGTCATAAATATAATAGAGTCAAAGGAGCCTTTGAAAGCATCATAGATGATTTCTTTTTCCATTTTTCCTTTTCAGCTATCTACTTTTCCTTCATATTTTCTGTCTTTTATCAGCAGCCTTTAATAGCTCAATATCTACACTAGTAATAACTTTATACTCTAATAACCATCTTTAATTCTTTACCTTATATGTTGGCTTCCTAGTATACAACTTCATATTAATATCTCACTCTATATTTGCATCAGCAGCAGTATTAACAGTCTCAATTAATATTACAAGCTCTTTCTCTATCTATTCGAAATTGTGAATTCCTTCTTCCTGCTCTAACAATAACCCTACATTGACCTACAAGACTCATTTTAAATCCTTTCTTATCCATATTCCACATATTTAAAGAGAGTATCTTGTTCTTAACAACTACTCTATGAACTTCCTCCAGAAATTTAGAAATCAATTCAGGATTGCTTCCAATTGACCTCTAACGAGAAATACCCTTCCCCATCTTGTCTTTGAGCTCCTTGTGACACTTTAAAAAAGCATCCTACCTAATGCTCCCAAATTCTACCT